>JALLAU010000886.1:0-12218 GCA_036939495.1 Thalassiosira hispida
CCATAGCCAGGAGAGGACTTGATAACTTCAGGAATGTTGGGGCTACCAGGTGGATCTGGAAGAGCTGGGCAACGCCAATTGTGATCTTGGTCAGCTCGGATCTTCTTGACACACCAGTCAAATGTATCATGTACTACAGGGTTCGAGTCCAGTGCAGTTGGGCTAAACGGCCAACGCCAGTTAGACGTGAGTTCAATTCTCCCCGACACAAAACATACCACACTATCACATAGGAACAAGTGAGGGATGGAGTGTGAACGATGTCACCAGAGCTAGATAAATGGGGTTCAATTCTCCCTGGATGGTAACTCTTGTCAAGCAGAGACAGGTACGGTTGGTGTGGCTTCTCGCCATGTTCCTTGAGGTACTGTTGGAGGTACTGTTGGAGGTACTGCTCCCAAAAGACAAAGTGCTACATACCGCTGATGTCAGGAGTCTGACCTGACCTGTCAATCTGACCAATAAGGGCAATAGCCTCAAGAGGTCTATGCCAATCCAACTTGTGCCGTACACTACGGTACATGATGAGTGCTGTACATGCCTCAGAATAATAATAATAATAATATCATGGCTACTAGCATTTTTATATCTACTTCATAATAGATGGCTTTCATGCCGGCGGTTCACTCAACCAGGATGTGCTTGAGCAGAGTGAGATGCTCTCGGAGCTTCCGCATCCGCATCTCACTCCCTATCCTTTTCCAAGCGGTAAGGCTAACGGGGGATATGTGTAAAAGAACTATCCTGGGAGTTGAAACAACTTCCTGGTAGGAAATTGGAAGCACAGTGCAGCAAGAAGCGAAAGCGGTCAGTGCATATAATATATGCAAGATGATACCAGCTTATGATGCTACACTATGTTGTGATGGAGAAGTTAGCGTCACAAGTCGAACGACGAAAGAAATTTGTGCATGAATGTGTAAGTCATGATTTCTAATGAGGCTACATAAGTAGAGCTCGTCGTGCTCATTCCAAAACTTGAGCATACATTTGTCATATCGTGTGTGATTCTACGATTATTTGTTGTAACTACTTAGCCCACAAGAGGCGAAGTAATTGATGGTTCTGGAAATGCTATACTATTGTACCTGATGATGTACCTACTACAAAAGTTCCAAATCAGCCAAAAATAACAGTACTTGTATATCGTATTTCTTCTTCCCCTAATAAAATAAAATGTTTGTCGTAGCAATCAATAAAAGGCTCAATGCCAAAGCCAGGACGCTTGGACTCTCCATTCCTCTCCTTGCGCCATCCATTTGAGGCCCCCCCTCCCATCGAGTCGAATCAAACCCACTCTGAGAATTTGTTGACATTTCATTTGACATTCGTTCCTTCTCGCATTCGTCTGCGGAGTGGAGCATGCAGCATTCAAGGGATGGGTTGCCCAACTTTCTGTTTGTAATGTCCAAGAGAGGAGTTTGTAGATTCTCCAGTACATCACCAGCTGCACAGTGTGAAAAGAAAGAATGAATAGGATGGATTGTTTGAGTCTCCAGTGAGCGTGGAAGGTGTGTATAAATAAACATGAAGGGGATGAAATAGTAATAACTCTACTTACACAACTCCCAAACGATAAAGCCCCCCAACTTCTTCACCTGAGCATAATGCACCTTATCACAAATTGCCCGCTCGTCATCAAAACTAATAAGTCCCTCTGGCAAGGACTGCGCCAGTCCATCGATGTTATTAGGCCCACCAGGAGTCTGCTCGCTATGCGATATGTATGCATATTGGGTCTTTGATTTATTGTCACGCATTTGGACCATGTGTGGGAGCTTATTGTACACGTTGAAGTATTGAGGAGTGCCGTCATCCTCTGGCCAGTTGGCAACATCGTTCCCTCCGTGCTGTTCGTTTAGCTTGGACGCGCGCTTGAATGATCGGCCATAGAATGGTAAACCAATGTCTGTGTGATAATTGATACAAAGTAGGTTGAGGTCTTCGATTTCCAGCACACATATACACGAAAGACAAAAGTAGATACCAAGAAATGCCACTAAAGACGACGTGCAAACTCACTAATCTTATTTCTCGGCACCCCCAACGCCACATAGTTTTCCACACACCGATGGATATTGAATTCTTCATTGCCATACCCCTGATAATACAGAGGAGCATTCATTCCAGTAACTTCATCCCATGCTCCGTGAAAATCATAACTCATGAGGTTGAACTGCATATTATAATGAGATAGATCATGGGAAGATAGATTGAATCATGAGCAAACTTAGTCTTCAGCAATCTATGGATATACATGACACGTGTCAACAAATATTGGCACATGATGTGTTTCTTTTTTCATTCACTCACCTCTGTAAGAATGGTAGTCAACTTGCCAACCTCAATATTCTCAATATTATCCGGATTACAGGGTAGTGCCGCAGTCAGGCCGTACTCCTTGTTCGTCTGCCGTGTCAGCGTTTCCAACGCAGCACTTATGGCCTGGAGCATCTTTGTGAAATTCTCCTTGTCGGCGGGCGTGCCGCTATGGTCGGCGTAGCCAGGATACTATATAGTTTATATTTTTGCATATTGTCGTCAAATTGAAAGAGGGCGAAGAGAGATAGATGCAAGGTGATGTGTGTGAGCACACATGAGAGATGCAACAACAAAAAATGACAATCAACGCAACATTACAGAATGTAATATATATTAGTACACCCCAAAATACGGAAACTCACCTCCCAATCAATATCAATCCCATCAAAATCATGATACGTCAATATCTCCACACAATTCTTCGCAAACGCATCCCTACTCACGGGATTCGCAGATAAAGTCGGAAAATGATCGCTCAATGTCCATCCCCCAATGCTCGGATACACCTCCGCCCCCTGAGCATGCGCCTGATGTATAATCCCCGCATTATGCTCGTGATACGCGCAATTCACGACATTTGGCCCGTCGTAACTGCATTTCTGGACTCCTCCCCCTAGTTTGGAAGAATACGGTCCGAATAATAGTTGTGGGTCGCCCCATTTGTCCGTGCCGTAAATGTTGCCCTGGGGATCGGGTTGGAAGAATGCGTAGTTGACACGTTGGATTTTGCGGAAATCCATGTTGGATGGTTTGGCGAGTTTGTCGCGGTCGTACCATTGCCAGCCGGCGTAGTATCCGATGATCTTTTTGGAGGTGTCGCCGTGGGGCATTGTGGGGGATGACATTGTTTGTTGAATATTATTGTTGGGAGGAGGAGGTCGTTGTTGCTGTTGCTGCTGTTGTTGACCTCCAAACTGAGTATTTTGCTGCTGAGACTGCTGCTGCTGTTGTTGTTGGCCGTTGAACTGAGTATTTTGCTGTTGCTGACCACCAAACTGAGTATTCTGTTGCTGCTGCGGCTGAGACTGCTGACCACCAAACTGAGTATTCTGCTGTTGAGTCGGCTGAGATTGCTGCTGAGGATTCTGCTGCTGCTGAGTCTGTTGACCATTCGCCACCGCAGGCTGCTCCATTTGCTGAGTCTGCTGCTGTTGCACTTGTCCCCCCTGTCCTCCAGACTCTGGCTGGCCAGGAAAAGTAGGACCAACCTTATTCGTACAATGCTCCAACGTCGTACCGCAAAATCCAAATTTCGAACAGCACTCTGCATTAGTGGGACATATCCCATTGCCCGTGTTTCCTTCTCCGCAGGTACCAAATTCTTGTGGCGCGTTGGCTGCCAATGCTGGCGGAGTGGCCTCGGCTCCTGGTACTAGAATCCCTTGCTGGTTGAATTGAGGTGTCGGCTGAAACTGAGGCTGCAGCGCCTCATTGTTGTTATTATTTGGGTAATTTGGACCCAGGTTGCCAACCTTGTTCGAGCAATGATCCAAAGTGGTACCACAAAACCCAAATTGGGAACAACATTCATTGTTGTTGCTACATATTAAATTGCCCACTTGTCCTCCGCCGCATGTGCCGGGAACGCTGGGTGCTGTTCCCCCGGTAGATGGCGGGAAAGCGTTATTGTCCATTGTAGGGCTGGTATTTGGGGTACTAACTTCTTGAACATTGCAATGTTCGGGTGTGGTCCCGCAGTGTCCAAATTGGGAACAGCATTCGGTGGGGTTGGAACAAATTCCATTCCCCGGATTGCCATCGCCGCATGTCCCTCCACTACTCTGCGTCTCCATCTGCTGTCCTCCCGAAGAGGCATTGGGACCATCGCAATGAGCGGGCGTAATGCCACAGTGTCCGTATTGGGAACAGCATTCAGTGGGATTCTCGCATTGACCGTTGCCGACGTTGCCTTTGCCACAGGTTCCAGCGCTGTAGACGTTTGGATTTCCCCACGGTCCGTTATTGTTATTGCTGTTGGTACCCTGATTATTAGTTTGTTGCTGTTGCTGCTGTTGTTGCTGTTGGACGGGTAGCGGCTGAGGAACTGGGCGAGGAGTCGGTGGAGGCGTTGCTACAGCTTCTACGCACTGTTCATTATTTGTAGAAGCAGATTTGTTGAGTGCACACATCAAATGAATAAAAACGCACAGCAGGCGCAAACGATATATATATATCTTACCGGAGTATTGGCATAGCAAGTCTCCCCGGCAGCACAATCGGTCGGTGCACCCGATGGACAAGCCCGTGAACATGAAGCGATGACGTCAACCCATGATGTGCCACAAAAACTATTGCCATTTGCTACATTCGCGCCGAGGGAGGCGGCTACTGCTATGGCGGTGTAGAGTTTCATCGTTGACATTTGATATGTGTGATATTATGTTGTGTTATTTTTGTTTGTTTCATTTCAATAAATGTCAATGAATCGTTGTCGTTGAAAGGTCATTCACAGCTATTCGTTTGACGTTTGACGTTTGACGTTTGTGTCAAATTTTGTGACTGCTTCTTTTAGAGCGGCCCCCCGCAATTTTTGGTTTGGAAGACACATCATGATTCTGCCCACGAAATGACGGGAACATTTTTAGCGTAGGAACTGGTACAATGTTTGTGTGATGAGGGATCTCCTACCTACCTGAAATCCAAAGAGATGCATAAACTCGAGAGCTTTGAGTTGCAGTGGCGGATGCGGATGGATCCGTCTCCTACCATATTTGTTTCAAGACCCAGTGTTTCACAGTGTGAGGCGATGACCAATAATACATCTGTCCAAAGCGCTCCGAATGATAGTGTTCCAGATACAAGTCAGAATGGAAAAAATGATTATTACTACATGAAGATGGAACTGACTGATATCGAGAGGAAATCCGATGATTCGCATGCTGTGTTTGGAGCACTTTGGGGGAAGGGTCTGATTGAGCGATACGATGTATACCGACGTGTCGATCTGAAGGAGAAACAACACCAGAGCTCACCTACTAAGCGAGAAATGACAGTTGTAGATCTAAAATTGGGGAACAGATTAAATGGACATGTTGGAATAGCACATGGTGGCATAATAAGTTTGCTATTTGACGAAGCCTTAGGATGGGCATGTGGATGCTTACAAGAAAAAGATGGTAGAACTGATGCATCTACTTCCATGACGGCCAATCTAACTGTCGATTTCCGATCCCCTTTTTATGAGGGATCAGAAGCCGTGGTGAGAGTGTACCGCGATGCGACGAGGGGACGTAAGATTTACTTCTCTGCCATATTGGAGAGCAAGGATGGGAGCGTTGTGTTTGCAGAGGCAAAAAGTTTGTTCATTCATAATGAGGTAAGATCGATCGAAAATAATGTCGGCAGGGGTATGAGCAAACTATGATGGCTAAAGGCCTCAGCACTCAGCATTAAGGTATAGAATGACTAATTAGCAACGACAGAACAACAACAAATTAGACAAGGGGAAGACACCACGAGAGGAAACAGTTTAATAACGGGTGGAAGAATGCGACAAATTTATTATATTACCAGTCATGAAGTCAATGAGATAGAAGACCGCTTCAATTGGTTGTCAACCGAGGATGTTGCCACCATTAATTGGATTGAACAAACAAATGAATAATGTGATTCACTCTACGAAAGCACTGTGGCGGCATGCCAAGCCTCTTGTGTGGTATAATGTTCTGTGATGATTTCATAGCTCAATAATTTGATGATGGTCATACCATATCCAGTCAGATTTCAGGGATAAAATAGTGGTTCCGTGTCCCACTAGACTCGAAGTGAATACTGCCCCAAAATCACTTGGAATGCATTCATACATCCTCTAATAGGTTAAACTAAGCATGTTTGAGTGTAGGTTTGCCAATTTTTGTCATACCTGGGCTTATTTGTTGGGTGTTTTCAATTTTTATTAGTCTACCCAGAGCCAGAGAATGAATGCGATTCGAGACACTTCTTGGGAGCATTGAAAGTATAATCCTGAGATATCAATTCTAGGGGTTACATAGCTGCGAGCATGCAGAGCTCGAGATAGATAACACTTACATGGAAGTGCAGTAGAGATGGCTTAGGAAGTTCTTCAGGCTCAGATAGAGTATTAGTATTGTTCCTCAAAATTGCTAAGTGTTGAGAAAGCTGAACAGCCAGGTGCTGACATATCACCATGCAGGCGACAACATCGATGATGATATTCAAGGTTGAGGTACCTATTGCTGTCGCACTGTCATGGTTCGGATATCACTTTGCCGGGCCAGCCAAGGGGAATACATCCAGCGCTGCATGCTTGAGGGAAACGAAATAACAGTAGATGGCACAGACAAAAAGCAACAGGCCATCATCACCCTCCAGCAACCCAGCTAGCTGTGCAGCATTACTCTTTGGCGCAATCTCTCAGAGCTCTTCATGGACGACCAAGATTGGTCAATCGTGCACAGCACGACCAAGATTGGTCAACCTTGCACACCATGACCAAGATTGGATGTGTAGTAGGTTCGAACTCGAACTCACACTCACCCCCAGCACACGTAGGCGTTCTCTCGAGGTAATTTCGTAAGCATAGCTAGAGATACCCGCGTCGCTAGCCTGTTTAGACCAAGACCAAGACCACATGAACTTCCTGAGAAGAGACTTATGTAAGATCTTCCAACATCAACTCAGTGGAAAGCAATTCCATCGAGTTCACCACATCAATGGAAACAAGGGCTACCTACGAAGCTGGTTTTCCTATGTATCAGCATCGGCTGAGTTCGGCACTGGTCTTTACTTAAAAAAAGAATCCAAAACATTCAAACAAGTCAAAGGTACGTCCACCAAGATATCAATTTATCTTACCTTCTTTTCTCTCCTAGAGGTGTCGGGCCTTACTATGATCTCGATGCTACGACACCATACAGAAATAAATACTTCCACAAAAACCACTGCCCGTGTAATAAACTTTGATGGATGGAAACTATCAGGTCCTTGTAGTATAATATTATACCTTGTCAACAACCCAAATCATCAAGGGCATATTATCTTTCACGATCGACGATAAGAAGGAGAAAGACAAGGCTTCAATTGAGTTAACCGATACACAGACTGGCTTCCTAGCTCTCCCGATCGGCTACTATATAATATAATATGTGTCGAATGCGGAACAGACCAAGAGTTCGGGAATTGTATTTGAGTGGGAAAATCTTTAGTGTTGACAAAAACTCTAGTTTGAATAACAGGAAAATGCGCTAATCGAAGACATTCAACTTCCAGATACCCTCATGAGATGCACATGATTTTTATCGCAATAACCATCACGTATTAACACAGTCTCCACGCAAAAGTCCAACTCTTTCCCCATCGTCATTACCCAGTAAGACGGCAAGAGATGAATGGGTTGAGTAGACGTTATGTTTCAGCAAATACTCAGTTTATTGTTAAATGACTTTCTTCAAACCAGCCCATAAGCCAACACACCAAGAGTCCTAGCTTGCCCATTGCATTTCCGACTTCTTCGCCCTACATTGCACCCACCAAAGAAACAACTTCGCCTCCCACCCTTTCCCGACCCCTCAGCCAACAACCTCGCCTACGGAGCCTGTAGCTACATGTGTTTGTGAGAATCTTACACGCAAAAAAAAGAACCACTGCAAATCCTGTGGTGGAGGAGTATTTTGCAAATGGGATAGACGGGGTCGTGTGTGCAATCCACGCTAATTAGTTTTATGCGTAAAGCCAAGCTGCACTATGGTGAGTGAAAACCCATGGAAGAACCCTCTTTTATATAGAACATGCTCAGACTCTTAAAAATGTTTGAGAGTATAAAATGGTACCATAATATTCCCTGTTATTCCCATTCGCCTCACATAACAACGCGGGAAATAAGAAGGGGCGCTGCGGACACTTGTAGGGAAAGAAGGAAAGGAAGTCCCTCAAGAAGATGATGCCCAAGTGGAACAAGAACAGCTTATACAGTATGCATACAAAATGAGGCATCTATTGATAGTAATGATGCTTCACACACATAATAACACATTCAGTCATTCAACAAAAACTATAGCTCTTTTGGCCAGAGCTAAGTATCAGAACTACCTATCTATGCGATTACCATTTCAGAGCTTTTCAGGCGGCAGGTGAATTTCGTCTTATTGGAGCTGCCGTTCGAACGCTACTACTGCTACTACCGCTACAAGTATCGGTGCAAGAAGTATCGGTACTAACTGAACCATGCTGATCAAAGGTAGTATGCTTCTTGTTGTCGTCCAATACATAACAATGTCTTGACCTTATAATCATGCTGCTACCACCGGTGCTGCTGCTGGAAGTTCTTGTTCGACTGGTGTTGCTGATTAGCGCACTGCGGCTAGAAGGAGACGGTCTCGTTGATGTAGTAGTAGTAGAATGACCTGCAGACGAAGACGATCTTGTTATCAAGGCGCTATAGCTCGAAGCAGAAGAAGGTAGCGCTTCCTTGTTCTCTCGTGCGGAGTATGGACCCGCAGCAGCTTTTCTCAAGGCACAACTAGTACCTCCACTTGCACCACTACATGATCTTGACGACGCACCACCACCACCACCCGTACCGACGCTTGATGATGAAACTACTCCCGAGTGGGCCCTGCTGCTGCCCTGATGGCTCGTATCACTACTGTTCGGTATACGCTGGTATCCTCCGCTGCCACCGCCGGCCTGGAGACTATTATCACTGCTTGTGGTACAATGATACAATACTTCGTCTCGAGTTTTAGTTGAGCCAGTTGCAAATTTGTCACCCCGAGAGGAGGGACTGATAGGGCTGCTACTGGTGCTGCTACAGGGGGCACAGATCAATTGCGAATTCTGCGAGTCCTGATGATAGACGGCGCCATCATTGCTGCTGCTGCTATCATGATCATCACAGGGTTGGCACCACGATGATGATCCTGATTCTCTCATACTATTGGACGATATTTTGTGTCTCCTACTCTGAGTGCTCTTGATGCTTCTACTCCTACTCCTACTCCTGACCACCTGTGAAAATTTTACACTCTCTCTTCTTTTACCATCTCTACTTTTGCTACGACTTCTTCTAGATTCCCTCAAACAACTTGGCATTTCGGCATGTTGTTCATAATATTCATCATGTGAACGAGGAACAGTATTTGCAATCTGCAATACACCATCAGTCCAAGTACCCTCACACAAACTTCCATCATCTACATAACGTAATGTACCAATGCCGTGTGGGATTTGTGTTTGAGGATGCAATTGACCAGTGTAGGATCCTGTTCGGTTGGATGTGGGATTGATGTAGCGGAGACCGCATACTACTACTGCCTTGTTGTTGTTGTTGTTATTGTTTTGTAGTATTTCTCCCTTATCTCTCCTTGCGAGTGATGAAGATGATGACGAGGAAGAGTCGCCATCTCTGGAGTAGGATTGTCTTGATACACTCCCTGGGGTAGTGCTCCCTTGAGAGGATTGTCTTGACAAGTTAATGATGTTTACTCTAGATTGTCTTGAATTAGCTGGTGATTGTCTTGACACGGGGAGATTAGCCAAAGAAGGTGACGAGCTTGGAGACATCAAATGGGGCGGAGGCGGCAATAATAATGAGTTCTTTTGAAACGAATTTCTTCTTCCCCTCACACTACGACTTCCATCAACGCTAAGCAATGTAACATTCCGTGGCATAATACCAACGGATCCATTCAAGGATGACTCGGATGTGTTATTGGCATTTCGTGTCAATGTGAATGCTCCCTGATTGGTGGGAGCATGCATTCTCAACGTGGAATCTTCAGACGCCATTGACTTACAGAAGTCTTGCATCGACGCCACTCGCATGCCCATGGTGTTAGCTCCTTGAGTAGCCCCCCCAGTCCCTAAAGTGTTGACAGTGACAATCCGAGACAAGACATTATTGGAGTCAATTCTTGTGGGCTGCTGATGTTTTGGAGCTGCTGCCGACTTGACTGCCATCGTCTTGGCTGCTATCATGCCTTGCAAGATGTCGTCAATTCTCGTGGGCTGCTGTTTTGGAGCAGCTGCCGACTTGACTTTCATCCTGGCTGCCATCATGTCTTGCAACATGTCAATTGTCAATTCTTCTTTAATGAGACGGCGGTGCAGCCGGTCCAACTCAAGTTCGCGCCGGACCATTATCTTGTTCATGGTGTTTTTGGACCTGTCATCTTGTGGGACAGCGGCAGAACATAGCTGGCCAACACTACTTGCCGAACGAGGGAGCATTACAGAATTAGAAGGCGCGGCGGCGGATGGCATTACTAATTGCTGGTGGCGAGTAGCAATTGATCCAGTGCTAGGACGACGTCCAAGTCGACCAATGCTAGCTTGAACCTTCATCGTATCCTCCTCCTTCTTCTTTTCCTCCATGATGATGTAATCTTCATACCTTTTCACGATTGGATTCCCCACCAATGCTACGGGCAACAGTGGAACTTTGACACGTGTCAAAAACAGTTTCGTGGGTAATGTCTTGGAAAGACCCCGTTCATCCACCTGAAATGACAAATGATCGGACGAATAATCGCCGCCGTGTTTATCAGAATTACGACCCTTGTATAAAGCATAGGTGAAGCTCCCATCACTTCGTAAGATGAAGGCACAATCGCCCGGTCGCAACATATTCTTGGCAAACGAGGAAGCCTCCTCGGACTTGGAGTAACATACTATAATGTCTTCTTTACGGAGTGCATCGCCCACGGTGTAGTTTGGTAAAGAGCGTAGGATTTTGTAGTTTGCTTGATGGGATGATGCTGCCTTTTCCTCCTCCGCCGTCGAGACGAAAGTGGTAGAAGGAAGATGATCTTCGGCCTTGTTGTTTTTCGCCATAATGTCTGGCATCGACTGCCGCTGATTGTTCTTGTTGACGTTCTCGTTCTCGATCTTGTCCTTCATGTAGCTAATGTTCAGCTGTAGCTTCTGAGAAGATTGGTCACCATCGTCACTGTGGTTCATGATTGTGAGATATGGGTCTTGAAAAAATACGGCTTGCAATTATAGATATCTATTTGGCCAGTTTCCGAGTCCGAGTGAGGTTCTTTTCAAGCGAGGGAGGTTCGGTTTCGGAGTCAATAATTGTGAACCAGGCCAGTTCCAGAATGAGTGATTGCATTCGTACCACATTGCGCACTGCAAACATAGCATCGCAAAAATCGATGCCAAGATCGCCTTCGCCTTTCACTCTGTGCTGCGAGAGGGCGAGAAGTGATGGAGAAGGCGAGAAGCCTTACAAGCCTGAGAGGTCCCAAAGACATCCACTTCTTCAAGAATTCCATTTTGAATTTATATTTTTTATGTGTGTGTGTGATGATGATACATACCGTACCACCTAAGCCTCTGGGCCTATTTGAGTATCGCTGTAACAAGTTGCGGTACATGACGTCTTCAAGAATGACATTTCTCGGACACGCACCGTTATCTTTGAGACAAAATGTCTCCTAGGGATGTGGTACTGTATATTTTTCTTTTAGCTCAGTTCTGAAATGTTGTCTCAGAGACATCAGAGAAATATTATTCCCGCGTGATCGTACCTACTCTACCACGCCCACCTACCACGTCTTCCGCCAAGCCGCCATTCTGAGCGAAGGAAGGGTAGTTTTAGGACTTTAGCTTCTAGGTAGGTCGTTGAATGTACATAATGATGTGTGTGACTCTACGGTATTGAATGTAATAGCGGAATGATTCCATGACTCTCAAAACTATCAGCGCTTAGAAGTTTCGCCTCTCAGAAATCTGGGTGAAAGGTTGTTCGAAAACTTGTGTAAGTTTTACGCAACATCAGCTTGCTTATGCGGGCCTTAGCTAGGTACGCTTCCCGCCATTATTTGATGAACTTATAGCGGGAACGTTGCCGCTTAACTTTTCATCGGAAGTTTTAACAGGCTAAATTGACCGGTGTAACTTACTGGCAAACTTCCTAAAGTTTCTAACCCAAA
>JALLAU010000887.1:0-12201 GCA_036939495.1 Thalassiosira hispida
AAAAGGGGAAGCAACCGAACACCAACGCGGCCAACTCTCACTGGGAAGAAAAAGGGGAAGCAACCGAACACCAACGCGGCCAACTCTCACTGGGAAGAAAAAGGAAGCAACCGAACACGAACGCATTCAATCGTTTGTGTCGCGATTGTACACCTCAAAACCAAAGATCATAACCAATATGTGTGTCCAAGGAGAAAAAGAAGTCGATGCAGAGGAGGACGCAATGATCACCTCCAGCGGCAAACATGAGGTACCTTCCCTGCCATGGCCCGAGGACCAGCAACAGCAAGAAGTGCCACCATCTACCTCCTCGTCATCTTGCCGCTCGTCCATCGCGAAATCACTATCCTCAATATACACCAGATGGACCTACAGCTACATGAACCGAATCTTCCAAAAGGGAGCACTGCAAAAACGCGACAAATCGATAGAAGCGCAACTGACCCAAAGTGATCTCTATCGCACACCCAGAAACAACGAGGCTTCTTTATTGAATACCAAATTTTGGAATATCTACGAGCAAACCAATTGTGACTTTCTTCGTACGTTATGGGTTTTGGTCAAGCCTACGTTTGTTCCCGCGGGAGTATGTCAGCTGGTGGCAATGGCGGCTCAACTTTCGGTGCCCATGTGTGTTATGAAGTTGTTGGAGGCTGTCGAAAAGTATGATGCATCATCAGGCGACGCTGCTACTGGTACTACTACTGGAGGCAATAGCAATATAGTCAATGAAACTATCCCCTACGTCCTTGCCATATTCTTCTTATCCATCATCAACGCCCTCTGCACCCATCGCCATCAACTGCTCTCCTACCAAAGTGGGATTATCATTCGAACAGCAGTGACATGTGCCATATACGAAAAGTCGTTAGGTCTAAGTCCAAAAGGAAGGATCATGGGAGGAAATTTGACTTCCGGCAATGTCACAAATCTAGTCGCCACCGATACCCAAAAGTTATTCGAGGTAATGCACGAGGGTCACATGATATGGTCGTGTCCACTGGCCATACTCATTGTGGTGATACTGTTACTTTTAATCATTGGTCCATCCTGCCTGGTTGGGGCGGTCATACTCATTGGATTGGTACCATTATCCAAACGAGTGGCACACACCATTGTTCGAATACGTAAACAACGGGTGGCAGTGGCAGATGAACGTATCGAAATTGTCACGGCCATGCTGCAAGATATTAAGGTTACAAAGTTGTACAATTACGAAGATCAGTTTGAGAGTAGGGTGGTGGATGCGAGGAGACGGGAGATGGAGTTGGTGAGGAAGGAACAATTAGTGTGGGGATTGACACTTGTTATTAGGGTGTTTACTCCGGTGGTGGCTAGCTTTGCTACGTTTGCGACGTATGTTTTGGTTAGTGATGATAACATGTGAGTATTGCATGTGTGTGTACGAAAAAATGTAATTGGATGATATATCGTATATTAATGTCTGTATTACTTATCAATTCACGAATCTACTTCATTTACTCTACAGCATGACAGCATCAGTGGTATTTACACTGGCCATGCTGTTTAACATGTTGAAATTCCCAATCAATCAGGCGGGGCAACTGTTGTCAAAGGCTGCACTGGGTATTCAAGCAATGCATCGAATATCTCACTTTATGGATAGGGAATCGAAGGACAATGACATGATCAACAATTTATCTGATGGTGATAACGTTAATAGTGTTGTGTTGGAGGTCCAAAATGGCAAGTTTTATGTTGGTGGCATCATGAGTGAACCTAATACATCATCAGCGCAACCTGCGGCTGAAGGGTTGAATACTGCAGTTGAGAGCGGTGGTAAAGCATCGTTCACTCTATCAGGAATTAATATCAAAGTTAAGAGAGGCGAAGTATTGGCTATAGTCGGACCAGTTGCGAGTGGGAAATCCTCGTTGATACAAGGTCTACTCGGAGATATTCAATCCTCTAATGAAACCATCGTCACTATGGCCAGCGGTAGTTCTGTTTCGTACGCTGCTCAAACTGCATTCATTCTAAGCACGACCGTCCGCGAGAATATCCTATTCGGCTCACCCTTCGACCGGGAACGGTATGAACAAGTTCTCGATGCATGTTGCCTACGACCGGACTTACTGCAGTGGCCCGCAGGCGACCTCACGGAGATTGGGGAACGAGGAGTGACCATGTCTGGGGGTCAGAAACAGCGAGTTAGTGTTGCAAGGGCTGTGTATGCCAATCCTGACGTTGGACTGTTTGACGACATACTGTCAGCTCTTGATGCGGGAACATCGCAGACGTTGTTTGACAATTTGTTCGACAGTGTCCATGACGACGATAGTCTGCTTCATAATTGTGGTGTTGTCCTTGTCACGCATGCGCAGCACGTCCTCAAACGAGTGGATAACATCTTGGTTTTGGACAATGGACAGCCGATCTTTTTTGGGAATTGGGAGGAGCTTCAATCGTTTGAGTCAGAAAATACACGGCATAATGCGACGCTCAAAAATATGCGTTCGTCTCTGCAACTTAGTGCGATGGATGACACCACTGGAATGACTTCAAAGGCGAAACATATGGCTGACACAACAAATAATGGTACGGGACAATCGACTGGAATTGCAAAAGATGCCGATGCACACAAAGGAGAGATTATGACCACCGAGCAACGAGAGCATGGAGTGTCATCCCTTGAAATCTGGCTTCTGTGGTTCAAATACGCCGGGGGTATAATCTTTGTAATCGTGCAACTTATCCTAATGGTAGGCGATCGAGGATCCTATGTTGCCATCGACTGGTGGCTGGCAACATGGACATCTTCTGCAGGCCAATCGATCACAGTGTTTGGGAGAGAGTTTCCAAACCAATATGATGGAGTCTCTGCACAAATTCCGTATCTATTGGTATATGCGGGTGTCGTAGCTGTCATGTTCACATTTCTGGTGGCTCGAAGTCAAAACGCTGTTTTTGGTGGCATCCGAGCGTGTAAAAGGGTGTTCTCCACGATGACACATCGCGTCCTTCATGCGCCCATGTCATACTTTGATGTCACTCCGCTTGGACGAGTTTTGAATAGATTCACATATGATGTCGAGCAAGTCGATATTACTCTGTCTCAGTTCATGTCAATATTCATAATTGCATCCTCGTGGCTAATTGCCGGTCAGGTTGTGATGATTGTTGTTGTGCCATACATGAGCATAATCAATGCATTTGTCCTCGTCCTGTACGTTCTGGTACTTCGTCATTATCGATGGAGCGCTGCCGATCTACAACGCTTAGACGCAGTGTCTAGATCTCCGATACAAGCTTCTCTTGCAGAGGGTCTTGATGGGTCTTTTACAATACGGGCATTTGATAAAAATCTACATTTTGCGGGAGAGTTTCAGAAGTTCATCAACGCGAATAGTTCGGCAATGCTCAATTTTGTAGCGTCGAGACGATGGCTAGCAGTGAGGCTCGAGATTCTCGGAGCAATTGTGACATTGGCTGCATCGTTATGCATAACTGTATTCATTGAAGAGCTGGGGTTAACACCTGGCCTCTCTGGACTGTTCCTCGTTTGGGCGACCAATATGACTGTGACATTGGGGTTCCTTATCAATGCTTTCAGTGAGACCGAGGCCGCAATTACATCTATCGAGAGAATGCACAGTATGGAGATGCTGCCGCAGGAAAAGAGCATGGTGACATCGAAGGAAAACGAAGTCGACAAGTCATGGCCGTGTAAAGGTGTGCTGGTGTTTGACAATGTATCCCTCAGGTACAGATCTGGGTTGCCTTTATCGTTGGACAGTCTATCATTTACGCTAGACCACGGCCAGCGATGTGCAGTAGTCGGCAGAACTGGGTAAGGGAGTCTTTATTCACGATGATATCTTTGGTCATCTTCTGATGAATATCTTATGTATTGTGTTGCCCTGTCTTTTTTCCATAGCGCCGGTAAGAGCACAATTACAGCTGCATTGTTCAGGCTTGTTGAGATTGAGGACGGGTCCATCACGTTGGATGGTGTGGATTTGAGCACGCTAGGGTTAGGAGATGTGCGAGGTCGACGGAATGGTATGTTTATTCTTCCACAGGACCCAGCTGTGTTCTCAGGAACTATTGAATCAAATCTAGACCCATTTGCTGCACACGACAAAGAAGATATTATGAAAGCTCTGAAGTTGGTCAAGTTTCCTGGAGTTCATGGTGGAGAGAGATTACTGAAACATAGTGTGGAAGAAGGAGGTTCCAACTTTTCAGCTGGTGAAAAACAACTTCTATGCTTAGCTCGAGCAATGCTGGCTAATCCTCGTCTCCTTGTATTAGATGAGGCAACATCAGCGGTTGATGGATCGACGGATGAGTTCGTTCAGCAAATGCTCAGGAGTGAATTCCCTGAAACTACCTTACTTACAATCGCCCACCGATTAGATACGATCATAGATTACGACAAGGTCATTGTAATGGATAAAGGCAAGGTAGCAGAACTTGGCTCTCCCCATGAGCTGCTGAGTGATGAAGGCGGCATTTTCACGGCTATGGTAAACGCTACAGGGCCAGATTCTGCGGCGCAGTTGAAGCTGATGGCCAAATAATTCGTGAATTCAAAAAATCTTTGGATGTTATGATGAATAGGTACCATATTATTATTATCAATTCAAAAGAATTGCTGAACATGTACTAATTTCGAAGAATTGTTAAACTTCCTTGCAGCTTAGGGGGTAGAAAATGGCAGACAGTTATTTACATACTGGGCATTTTTGGGGTCCGAAAATCAAGGCAGCTACGATACACCTGCCTAAAAAACTGTTGATGGAATATCTTCAGGCCTGCGTAGTGATTTTGTAGCCGATGACATCATCTCTCGTTTTAGCCACTTGTTTTCTTTTTCAACTCTTCAATTTCTTTGCGAAGTGCTTCATTTTCCAAGCGTAGTTTCTCATATTTTTCATCCTTTTCTTGAAGCTTGGGACCAATAATGTGACTAATCATTTTCATACAAACTTTGCAAGAGTTTTGCCAATCTTTACTGCATTCCAAGTATCGGCAATCAGTGCAAAAAATATCACTACATTCTTCGCAACATTCCACATTGAACTCTTTCCCATCAAAACATCCACCACAGTGTGCTTTGATGCATCCGTTACCTTGACACTCACCGTCTCCACTGATGCCATGCTATTATTTCTTCCAGATCATTGGGCGTTTTGCAGCAATCACATGTTTCAATGCACTCCAAACATACGTTATCATCGCTCTCGCAATACCTCATCTTGGCACATTTTTCACAGTAATCTCTGACACATTTACGACAATCTTGTAAAAAAGGTTTACCATCACCACCTTCACAATCATAGCAGTAGTGATTTGCCATGGTCTCCATCCTTTTCTCCTTGCTGTATTGTTTGTTTTGGTTTTGTGTGCGTGTTTTGGTGTCATTGATTTTTGGCGGGAATAGTTTGGATATAGGGGGCGGATTTTCTGGATAAGTCGGGCGAACCTACGGAAAACCATTTACGTGATCCAACACAATGATTCGATAAAATACCCCCCCTCGATCTGCCCCTTGCCCCCCAATAAATATGGCGCGCTTCTGACTTTACTCCCGCCGCGCCGGCCGGCCCTATCCTCCTGCTTCGCTTCGGAAGCATCATTTTTTTTTTCGAATCCATCATATCAGAATCCACCACCAGCACCAGGCACAGCAAGAGCAAGAGCACCGCCGGGAACAACAACATTGACAACAGCAACAGCAACCGCACGACCCACATTCAAAGCAAAGGCATTGCGGGGAGGAAAGGATCAGTCGCCTCAGAACAATTAATAGAGAGACAGACAGTAGACAGAGAAGAGAAAGACACAAAGATGGCTCTCGCTTGGCACGTCGACCAACCCGACAATCTCGCCAAAGTATTCGCATCGCGCGATGAATATCTCGCAATCTTCTGCTACTTCATCAACGGGAAGAAAATCCCCAAAAGTCCATTGACACCCGAGGACGATTTCTACCCTGCACCATTCTGCTTCATGCCAAAGAAGGAACAAAGTAATGGAGGGTTCTTAGTATTCACAATGCAAGTTCCATGGCTCGATGGGACGTGGCTCAATGTCAACCAAGAGGAGAATGATAATCGTTATCGTCCGCAACCGATTGAATCGCAGCAGGGGAGTGCACATTACAAGGCCAAGGAATGGATGGAAGGGAAGGGTTCGTTCGGTCCTCCAATTATTGGTACCGTGGAAGAATTTCAAGAATTGTTGGGGTTGAAGGAGCAGGGGATATTTACATTTACGAGGGACGGTTGCTATCCGACGAAGGAGGAGATTTCTTTAGCATTAGGTACGTCGTTGTCTTGAATAGTTTGTTTCATTTTCAGAAGAAGAGGAGAGTGCGTGCCGAAATGGTTCATGCAATTCGTCTACAATCTCAAACAAAAATGCACGACTCAATGCCAAAATAATTCATTTCATTCTTCCAAATCTCAATCGAATGATGTACAACAGAAGACAGAGCAGTAGCGGTGACGTGTGCAGCATTGGGTTGGAAAATCCCTCAGAGCTGGAGACTCAATCGAAAGAAGGCAGAATCTTTGCATGGCATTCCTATGTTTGATTTGGCAGCTTGGGACCAGCAGCGTCATAATCAAACAAACAATGATAGCTCCAATGACAATGACGAGGCAAACAATGCTTATGATGTACAAATTCAAAACGGCAGGGGGCATTGTGGTGGACGAGAGGAGGAGAAGAAGGATTCCACCGAGTACCAATGCTGAGAATGTCTAAATACAATGTGTATGTTTTTATAGAAGTTTGAAAAGAGCTCTCAATGATGGGGCGCATGGAATGTATTCTCCCACGTGGATGAGGGAGCAAAGAAGCTGTTGTTGTCAGGATGTTGTTCCAAATAGAATGTACAGGGTATTATATAGTGCACATAATATTCTAGACGCAAATACAAGCGAATTCTCTTGCATTCCAATGCTTGGATGGGAACTGTTCACCTTCATGATTGCATTTCGCATTATTTTGGTTGTTCTCTTTTGTTCTCTTGTACACAAAGCAATTCTAACATGAATACAGATTGATCAACACAGAATATCAAGAAGTTTTGTGGTTGTGCAAAGGTCATATCTGCCTTTAAGTTTGCACACTCCCATTACACAGAGCAAGGGCACGAACAAAAATACCGCTATCAGAAGCTGTGTTGTTGCAACATGGGGCCCAACCCACAACTAACTGCCTAGGTACAATCTGGCATTTGCAATCTGGCATAGCAAATGGCAGTATGTACATTTTACACCTACCAGAACGCCAGAGGCTGTGGATATGTGCCATCTGCCTAAGATACACCGTCGACATGCAACATATGGCATTGCAAGTACAGCCAATAAATAATCATAGTAGAATAGACATAACAAGTGACATAATGTTTGCGTATGGTATGTGTCATTGAATAACTTGATGCAACTCTTATTATCAAGTGATATCTCCCCAAAAAGGAAATGACAACGAGAAGAAACGGATACTTGGAAAATGACGGACAACGACGCCGAGAACCGAGACAGAGAGATTTAAACTACTTCTGTACAATGCATAATCTGCCAGAAATCTATATTGCCAGGAAACCAAAAAAATGATACTTGGATACAAGTAGCAAAGAGTACATAGCCGTCATTGAATAACTTGATGCATTATATATTTACTTTGATGCCCCAAAAGGGAAATTGTAACGAGAAGAAAAACAGATGCTTTTGACCAATAATGACGACGCCGAGACGGAGAAGATTGGTACAAAATGTGGACGTTTTTTTGTTGTTTGTACTGAATAGAATGCTGAATTCAGGTGTGTGTGCAAGATAATTGAACATCATTTTGGAGAAACTGCTGACGAGACGAGACGACGAGTCCTGTCTCCTAAATCTCTATTGTCGTCACTTCATTCTTCTCATGCAATTGTCCATCCTCGTTGTCATCCTCACCGATGACATTCGTACTCTCGTCATAGAATGAATCATTATGTTGCTGTTGTTGTTGATGTACGTTCTCGTATTCGTATTGCTGCTCGACGTACTCGTACCCGTATCCCAAGACAGGACAATGCTGATCCTGCTCATTCTCATCAATGACACCGGTATCGTCATCGTAATCATGACTCTCCGGTTCAAACTCCTCATATCGTTCATGAATTGAATCCCTCTTTGAAGCGTTCTTCTTCTTTGGATCGAGTGGAATGATTGTATCGTATGCATCAATGGAATAGCTCATTTGTTGCTGCTGCTGCTGCTGCTGCTCTACATGACTATCTTGCTGTTGTTGCACATGAGTATCATGGTGATGATTGTCATGGAACGAATCCTTCTTCTCTTCGTCATCCTCATCTCCATCGTCCCCACTATCACAACATGCTGCATTCAATGCTGCATCGTGTGAATCAACAGTGTACCTCATCCTCTTGTTGTTCCCACTTCCTCCTTCTAAATCTACCATCTCACCCCTCTTCATGGCATCCCACCTTGTCAAATCAAACACCTCCTCAATACACCTCATCTTACTCTGCCTCTCCCTCTCTTCACGCCAATTACTGGGTATCTCCCATCCCAATGCTTTACACGTCACCCTCACGGCCATATCCTCCAAGTCTCGTCCTACATCCTCCTTGTCAGGATAATTTCCATCCTTCGTAAACGTATAAATTTCGTGTTCCTCCAAACACATGAATTTTTGCATCCTCTCCGGACCCATTTCCACGTACGGAATATCCTCCAACCTCGAATTGGCATACATGGAGCATTGCTTCATTCTGGTGGTGGCAATTTGAAAATACTGATACTTCCACGTCTTGCCGCTCTCCACCCTTCCACTGGCATGCAGCCATGGCACCTGCGCCGTCATGACGATAAACCCCCCGTAGTCATTATCCGGCATGAATGCCCATGGTGCAGTGTAATAATCATCGTCGGGCGTGAGGGTACGTCCGAATAATTCGTTGAGGATGGAGGAATATTCATCGTACGCTGCGAAGAGACGGGGGATGTCGTTCGGATGGGTGATGCGGAATGCTAGTGCCATCTTATCCTTTCTTTGCTTTGCTGCTTGGCGGGGTGTGTGAATTATTGTATTCCTTCTTTTCCAGTGCTTATATTCAATACACACCGCTTGTTGCTGCACTTCCAGAAAGCAAGAGACCGTCGGCCAAATGAACAGCCAGCGTCGTTTTATGATTCGTGGTGGGAATGTCTCGTCTTCAATGTCGTCGTATGTAATGGTAATGATTTATTGGGCAGTTTGGCACCAAAGACACCGCCGCCAACGATACGGTCCACCGAGTGCGGAGAGCTATATAATATTGTGGAGGGGGTTGCGATGATTGCCCAGTGCTAAGTAGTGTGTGATAGATGCCTCTCCTCTGATGATAGATGGCCTCGACGCGGAGCTCATCGTCTTTCGTACTCTTCACCTCGCAATGCAACGCAACAACAAAATAACCGTGTTTGTCATTGTTCTGTTCAAATCCTTCGTAGGAATAGTAGGGTTTTGTACTGGCCGAGCGCGCCAATTTAGTGATGTCTCTCTATCTAAAACCTCTAAACCTCTCTAAACAGAGACACATTCCCTCTCATCTCATAATATCTCATGATGGTTTATGACAGGGGGAATACTACAATCATTATTTGTTAGTATGTCCCCTGGCCCGGTGTATGAATTCTGGGTGTCAAAGAAATGCGCTGCTGATGTGCTCTACTCTCTAGAGCTACATAGAGGCTAGGCGGAAAGAAAGGCACAGGTAGGTGAGGGGTACGTACCAAAAGGCTTTTGTTTTGAGCATTTTTATGGTCGAGAATCTGAATGGACATACACATCCTTCGCTTGGTTTAATGGAAGACGAAACTAGAACAACGTACTAGATTTCACTATAGAGATAGAGGATATGTGGGAAGCACATGTGGTATGGCGAGGGGTACCAAAAAGCTTTTGTTTTGAGCATTTTCAAGGTCTTGAGGCGCTCGAGCAAAAAAAGATGACAGCTGGAGACTTTTACAAAAGACTTTTACAAATGAACTTGTGTTATTCCAAACCAAAAAAGGTGAGACTTTATCTTGTGTCGGGCTGCCGGAATGTATGATCATAACGGTAGAATTCAAACAATCTTTCAAATCTCAACTATCTAGATATAAAATGCACAGCAAGTCCTGAACTATCAAATTTTCCCATCCTACTGTAGCAAGCTAACCAAAGCCACGGAGACAAAACACCAAAAGTCACACTGTTTATAACTAACATGGTTGAGCTTCCTGCTCAAGTATTATCAAACTGTCCGGCCTATTCAAAACACTCTTTACATTTTGACCACCCCAAGAGTCATTGCACTCCTTTCATCAAAGTCAATTATATATTGAAACCTACGGCTAGTAAGAGAAAGAACGAAGGTAAAGGATGATAGTTGGTAGAACTTTCAAGCTTCAAATTCAAGGCTCGCCTTGCTATATTTTTACTTTGAATTCTACCAATGAGTTCATCCCACACTGACCGATGCTAAACAACTCTGTCACACTCCGTACTTCATCTTCTTCAGACTCCAGTACTCTTTTGGCCCTCCGCACACCTAAGTCCACTTCTCAGTACTGTATTCTCGTAGTAATTGGGCCTCCCCCATGCTAAGTCCACTTCTCTCCTCAGAACTCAAGCTTCATTGCAAAATTCAACACATATTTGAATGAGCCCAAAGCCCTCAACCACTTCTCAAGGTACCACTTACGCCTCGACACTCCATTCATGGCTGCAGCAGTAACCATTTCCAGCAGCCCAGAAAATGAGCGCTGGGAACAAAAAGGAAGTGGTTGAGGTTGAGGTTAGGAAAACATCAGGTCCGTCCCTAATGGCCGACAGCTCACGAGTCATTTCGAGAGCACAAGCCTTGTAGTTCTTGAGGGCTGCATAGATCTTCCCTTTATGGCTTACAAGGGCTTCTTCCGATGATTCCTGACATTTATTTTCATTTGCCGCATTCCCTTTACCAGCATTGTGCTCAGCAAAACGACGCTCCACCTTGGCCTCCCTACGGGCCTCAAAATCCATCATCTTGGTGCGCTCTTCTTCTCCGCAAAAGTCAGCAATGACCTCTTCATCTGTCTTTGAGGAGATGCGTTCATCAATACGGGCTTCCAAGTCATTCACGAACTCCATACAATCGGGAGAATCAAGAATGTCTTCAGGGCGACCCTCGAGGCTATCAGCGAGAGCATATCCTTCAAGATTCTTGGCCTCGTGAGACGATACGAGCTTGTTGCTGTCACCATGGCGTAGGTTGATAGCCTTGGCACCGGCGGTGAAAGCTAGAAAAAGGACGATGGCAATCTTCATGATGGGCTTGATGCACCATGGCAGTGTATGAAGCGAGACGAGGCACAGATGCCATATGCATATTGTGTGATGGTTGATGGTTGTATGGTGGATACGGCATATGATATTACGGAAGGGGAAAGTTAGAACAAATAATAATAGTCAAAGAGCGCGAAGCAGCAAGATACAGATGTCCACACTCCTGCTCACTTTGGGAGGTTTGTTTTTGAATGTTGGGGGCTGTTATTTGTAGCAGAGGACGACGGGACAAGGATATGGTATGTCGACGAAGCGAATCGAAGCAGGACGGAAATAGAGGTGGCCGTCGCGTGATTACAACGATGGCAGGTAGATTATGTTTGGCCGCGGGAGGAGGGGACAACCAGCAGTGTAGCAATGATAGAATAAGAAAGAGGACAGCAATTAGAGAGTTAGATTACACAAGGAGTAAGAGAGCCATTGGCAGCAATGACAATACAAACACACGAAGAGACCAAGAGATAGATACCACGCACCTGTTTGCTTAGAGAGTTTTTGTTATCGAATGCGACAGGAAATTGTGAGATGAAGAGTGAGGTTTGCTGTTGTATTCGGTTTGTTCTGTTCCGTCACAAAGTAGGTCACAATCTTCGGTTTGATCCAAAATCTAAATCTATTCCTGTATTATGTACATCTCCAATCTGGTTCCCGCCATGGGACAGTCAAAGATCAGCGCGGGAATTAGTATGAAAAAAGTTAGGGGGAGTTAGATACTTTGTTACTCGCCGGCACACTACCATAACGTAGTTACTCGCGGCACACTCTATTCTACAGACCTCCACCAACAAACACAACATTCTCAACACTCCCTCAAGAGAGCCAAGGAGCACCCTGAACAGAATGACAGTCCATTTGTATCGTACCCCCAAT
>JALLAU010000888.1:0-12215 GCA_036939495.1 Thalassiosira hispida
GGGGGCTGGGGGGCTTAATCCGCCCCCCGTGCCCCCCATTCGCGGATCTCCCTGTTGGCGCCGTGTACGTGACTATCTTCTTCCACCAAACAAATCCTTCTTGCATATGATACTAAATGAACTGTCATCTGTCATGGAGAATGGATATCGGACAGCAACACATGGCACTAGTGTCCACTGTGATACCTGTGGGTCTACTGAAGATTGTGAACCAGACATTGACAACCCGGGGATGGCATATTGCAAATCGTGTTGGGAGGAATATTGTAAAAAATGTGTGCTCAAACCAGCGGTTAAAAGTCAATCGGTGGTTCACATTATGAACACCCACGACAATATATGTGGCCCTGGCAACGTTCAACGCGTTATTGGGAGGGACGAGGATCATATTCATATGGGGCAAAAGAGGCCAGCAGATGATGCAAACAATAATGATGCACACAAAAAGATAAAATCAGAAGAAACTACAAATTATGATGCTGCAAATGTAGCTTTGGTGACAGCGGAGGATTATAAAAGAGAATATAATGCATGTCTACGCGGTATGGACAAGCAATCTGTGCCACCGCTAGCATTCAAGATGAAAGAGGAATACAATGAGCTCCCACAACGACAGAAATCAGCAAGCATGGCCCTGAAAGAATTAGAAAGGATTACGATTACTAGAGTTAAGAAGGAGAATAGAACAATGTATGACACAAGTGACAGTAGCGATTATGACGACAGACATGAGCTACCGCAATCACATCGAAAGTTTATACGAGCATTGCCGTATTGCACTCCTCTAGACCTTGGGTTTAATTCTGAAAGTAGTGATGATTGCTGTTATTTCTGCCCCTGTGGTCCTTCCCTAAAATCTTGGAGAGAAAGGATTTCTGGGGAGTCATTTGCTTCATGTGATTTCAACTGCACAGCAAAACCATTTAACCAACCATATCAACTAATTCAGCATCTTGAGAAAGCAGGGGGGCGCTCTTTAGTAAAGAAGAAAGAAACTCCACTCAAAGATATCTATCATTATGCAGTGAGACTGTATTTGGAGAATCTCTATAGTAACTGGCTTGGCACAGGCTTTGGTCATAAGGGACTTTATCCTATTTCTTCTCAAAAATATGAAAAGACTGTCAAGGAAGAGAAGCGACTTGAAAAGATAGAGAAACGACTCCTCGCCGAACAATCTAAACAACAAATAGAGGAGCTCCAACTCGAGAATGAAAAGTTGAAGAAAGAACGTGTAAACAAACAATTTACAAATCTAGACTCCGAAAGAGAGAAGCTCAATATCCAGAAGAAAGAGCCGGTGCATATGTCGGCAGAGGTAATTGCCAAGTACAAGAATATGTTGACATATCACTTGAGAGCAAGGAAGGAAGGCATTGTTTCTGCTAGTTCTAAGAAGCTTAAGATATCAGTGCAAAGTTCACAGCGTAGTCAAGAGAATAGCAGCGGCTTTTTACTTCAACAATTCTTTGATAATTTATACAACACATCTACAAAGAAGGGAGGGGATACTCGAACATTGCTGTTTGGGGAAAACCGTGATAAAGTCAAAAAGCTTATCCTCTCAGAGTGGGAAATTACGTATACAAAGAAAGAAGAAATGACCAAAACTCAGAAAAGTAGCGACATAGCTATTGATGCAGGTGGACCTTCGCGTCAGTTCTTGACAGATGTATTCAAGCAACTTGGGTCATTGTCTGTCCCGATTAAATGTGACAATATCCAGCTTTTTAAGGATACTGAAGGGGGTACGATTCTCGTCACAGATGACACATTGGAGTACAGCATGCGGTCTGGTAATCAAGAAGAGCAGGAAAAAGCAAAACAACAAGCTAATGATTACGTCAGAGCCATTGGGCGCTTATGTTTGCATGCACTATCTCATTGGCATACATTACCCAGCAGTGCCATTCCACCGTTCTTCATGAAGGTTCTATTTCATGGGTATACAAATGATTACCACCGGGATGACATTCTATGTCACATTGACAAAATTCTTGTCTCTAACTCTGAAAAAGTGTTGGCATACCTTATTGATGGTGACGATGAGGGCAAAAAGTGGACCGCAGACGAGATATTCACGGACTTTGTCCCACAACACTATATCCATTCCCGAAAGATTTTGCTTGGCGGTCTCGCAGATGGCCTGACCTTTGGTGATACGACAAAAGAGCTGGAAGACGGGGCGTGTGGGCTTTCTGAGTTGCTAGCTGTTGTGCCGTTTGAGGCTATTCAGAGAATATTTTTCTCCAAACCAAAAATTCAATTAGAGGATGTGATCAACGTACTCACTCCCAGATACAACATTAAGGAAGACCGTGCCTGGGAGGGGAGCGAGAAAGAGAGGAGGAGTATTGAAAAAGAGCAAAAACTGTTCTTTCACGTCAAGTTGATGAAATACTTGAAAGATAAAGCAGAACAGGACGGCACTTTTTTGCCGAAACTTGTGGAGTGTGGTAGGTGCACATTGTTTGTTTGCCATCAAAACAAAATGAAAATTGGAGCCTCACAAATATCATTTCTTATTTCTTGTCAGCAACTGGATACAACTACCTTCCCTATAATGATGGTTGCAATAGAAAACCGATCTGGTTTGAATTCGACCACCTCCGTGACCATGGAAGCTACCCAGAGTTTCACACATGCAATAGGCAGATTGTGGTGCCTGGGCGTCCGGAGTTGTATGAGAACGATGTCAACAACGAAACCCTCTTTTCCAAGCTGAATTTTGCAATCGAAACAGAATACAATACTTTCAACCAGCAGTGATAATAGTTGAAGGCAAGGCTTAACTTTAAACTCAGTGTACCATACTACGGTAGTTATCACTTGGAAGGTTCATCTCAAAACCCTTTAGTCGAACCTTATCCAAACTTCGAACGGATGTATAAGCCGATGGTGAGACCAAAAACTTTTTGACAATAGGACATCATTCAATTGCCATAAGACATTAGCTCGAAGAGACTCCTTGCCATTACCACCGACTTCGTGGATACTACTTGATCCTCTTCCAATCCTCCGAGGTCGTACAAGGAACACATTTCCAGGCACAGCCAACTTTCCTTCCTGCCTCTGACATCTAACCAACACTACGACCAAGAACACCTCCATTGATTGACCGATGTAGACGGTCAATAAATGATTGACGCTTCGATGTGTTGTACGGCATACAACGTCGTCTCCATGAATGACACTTGTTATACGAGAGCTTCTCGTCACGAGTCCTGTCATGATCAGCAAATTGGTCTCGTCAAATCTGGGAACCCCAGTCTGATATTGAATTCGTTGACGGGAACGTAGTATGGCGACACCTCGTCAAGCATCTCTTGTTCCGCTTTCATTGTGGATTTTCATATCCACTCGACAGTACAGCCGTCATTTCCAGTAACGGTTTGACCCAGTTACAGTCGCATTTTTTTACACTTCATAGAGGAAACACATTTTTACCCAATGACCTTGTTACAAACGAAAAATGATCTTTGTTGAGTCGGCAATAGGTCTACCCATTTCTGCCTATTCTAATGATGCCACTCGGTGATCGGCCCCCCCCCACCCCTTCAGAAACAAAATATCGTGATTTCGGCTGGATTTCACTCTTCCTTTCTCATGGTTGCTGCCTGATTTCTTTCTCGGATTTAAAGGCATTATTCATTCTTGGTGACATGACGCTTGCGACCTAATATGATCCTCTGACATAATTGAGAACTCATTTACCTTTACGAACCACCAGCACTGTTCTGCGTTCTGTCTCCATCCCCCCTCGCCTGCTTTTTCATCCTCATTCTTTATAAAAAACAAAAATATTGTCTCTCTAAACCTCTTCTCGCCTCCCCCTTTTCTAAACATATCACCCTCATCACAACTCCCCATCCCCTCTACTTTCTAGTCTGGAAGCCAAGTGTGTTATCCTCTCTAGTATATATCCAACCAAATACAATTGCAGCTTTGACATTTCATTTTGGTAACTTGATCTGAAGTTCATGAGAGTTTCGATAGCCAATGTCAGATGATTCGCGGCCCTTTTGCGCTCGCCTTTACTCATGTCATCGCTTACATTCTTCACGTACTTCTCAAGGTGCTGCATCGCTCCATGAAACATCTGAAATTCTTTCGTATTCAGTAAAGGGAAATCATCCATGCTCGCGTACGGAAAACATTCAATGGCCTCCTCGATACCCAAATCATTATCACTTTCAATAAGCTGCATAGATAACGTATTGTATGCCTTCCTACACGTCATACTCATCTGCGGACGAGCGTAAGCGGGATGTTCATTGTCCAAAGTGGCACACGCTCGAATGTACGCCAGCGCTCCCGACGGATCGTCAAGTTCCAAGTATATCCGACCTGCATTGTACATGGCCGCCTGGTGCGGTTTTCCCTTTTTACTAGTCGCCATTAGAAAGTAGTGGAGCGATCTAGACTTGTCAACGTCGTAGTAGGAAAATCCCAATGAGATGGAACTCGGCACGTGACCCGTGTAATCGTACCCCTCCGAATCATCGTAACTTTCGTAATCGTCGCCTTCCGACCCATCATCCGCGAGGGCGTGCCATATCATTACCGACGACAGTGTATCTCCTGAATCGTTCATTGACTTGGCCACCTCGTAGAGTGCCTCCACCTCGCCTCGTCGGAGACGTTCTGTCATGCTGATGTCGTTGAGTGTTTCTGCGTGGGCGAGCGCTCGATTGTAGACGTCATCGTCGAGATGCACTCCGCCACCGTTGACGTCGTTGCTGCCACCGACCTCGGCCAATAGGGAAATTAGAATGACAACGATTGTCGGGAGGAGAAGGAGAGCCATTGTTTATTCGAGCAGAGCTTTTGAAGGTTGGAGCATCATCCCAATGATAATGACGCCGCCACGCCTCTAGCTGAATCCCCACCAGTGCACGAATACACGCACACTGTGCAAAAACAAATACACGCCAATTTCATCGTGCATTTTTCAAAATACAGCAGTCCGTCTCATTGTGGAGTTCCAAAAAGGGGCGCGGATGCTCTTCTCTATGAGATCTTCTCGGGTTATTGCCTAAGTTCACATTAATAGCAGCTAGTGCATTGGTTGGTTAGAACACGTCAGTAGCATTTTGATACTTTTGATCGTGCAGTGTGACTTGACGAAGCCGCTGTCCGAAGATAGAAAGAACTGAGTGAGATCCAATCAGAGCAACGAGGAGGAAGAACATCACCCACGCTGATATTCTCGGGGCGGAAGGTAAATGTTTGTACATTGCACAAAGAAATACATTTGAATACTATGATCTCGAAAAACACAAATTGCTGTTCGATGAGATACAAATGATACAAATTGACGAGAATGAGCAGCAAAAAGTGCTCAAGGCGAAAGAATGATGGGGTCAGATTATCGATGTGCTAATTTCTTTGGCTTGAATGAGGCGAGAGCACAGGAGGAGTAATACGAGGCACCACTGTTCGGTGCATTATAAGAAACTGCATAGAAAATATGCTATCATCTTTCCGGCAGCAAAGTAACCGCTGATCCCTTTCAGCAAATGTAAATTGGGACGTTAAGGCCTTGACAATATAATTGACGTCCTGAAATGAAAGTGTGGCGGCCTTGAGTCGTTTTTCCTGCACGTAAAAATAATTATTTGTGATGAGTTTATGCCATTTGACTATTGGCAAAACAGCACAGATACCCTATGTGTCCATCGCCCAATGAGTCAACTTTCCTCCTGGGGTAGCTATTGACAAGTATCAAGGATGCCACACCAAAGTTGATACTTACCAGATGACAGATGATGAGATCACATAAATGCTGCCGGTGAACAATAGATGAAATATTATGATAAGCGAAGTCTTCACCAATTTCTACTCCTACCTTTCAAGCGAAAAACACATTCTTTTTATCTAAGCTGCACAACTAAGCAGTCAATCTGCAGTCAATCACATGCTGTTCTGCTGAGACTGAGAAGCTGAGAAGCTGAATGTATATTCATAAACTTCTTGTAATGCATACCGATCAAATAGTGGCAAATTGGATGCCGCAACAAAGCTGACATTTACTAGATGTTGAGATCACATAATTGGATGCTGCCGTTGAACGATAGATGAAATAATGTAGAGAAACGAAATCTACACTACTCCCTATCTTCTAAGCGAAAAGAAATACCTTTCTTTCTTTCATCTCTACAGTGAACGATATCAAAAAATGTAGAGTAACAAAATCTGCAATACTAAACAATATGCTTTTCTGCCGAGAATGCATACATACTGCTAGTGTAATGCGTACCGATCAAATATGAAAAATTGGAGAGTGTTAATTTTACGATATTTCCTTGGTGATAGTCTACAAAATTTCTAACTGTACACGGATACTAGATCACTAGGAACCATCGGAGTCGGCAGTTCTGGAATGGATGGAACGTTGCGCGTGTCTACGATGCTTGTTGAAGAACAACTTGTCCTTGGAGTAAAGAAGTTATTCTCATTATTCGATGAACAGAAGTTGCTTTGAGCAAGCTGAAATGACGTTTAATAGAGTGCATACTCTGTTTACGGGGCTTGAGCCGAATCTTAACTTCGTTTGGTGGGCTGAGATGACTAGAGCACCGTGTCTACTCATCGTCATCGAAGCCATGTAGCTTGATCCAAAATCATTGCGATTTGACATGTTGTCATGATATGTGGGAGTTTCCTACTTGCTGGCGTTTTGGCGGTGCATTTTATAAGTGCCATTGGATGATATTGGAGTAAACGGAGCAATCACGACGATCCACAGATTCCAACTTGATCGCCTCAAGCGAGGTTTGATTATATTCGAGCATGTAGCTGATCACCTCGCAAATGGATTACTTCCTACCCGCAGAGGAATCATGTACTACTATCTTCATCACTTAGGAAAAGACTGTAAAGGCTCTTTTCCGCGCGAGTTGAAGCGGACAGTCAATGTCCTCAACGTTCCATCAAGTCTATTGTATTCGACAGAGAGTACGACCATTGCGTTTGGAGAGTGTGATTACAAAAACATGATGAGTGGCGAAACAACGAATCTTGCCTCCAATGCAAAGGGCACGGTACTTGGTGATGAGGTCTTCACTGGCAAATTCAAGGTCGAGGCGAGGCGCAACATCACCAGGATTATTGTTGTCGAAAAGCTGAGTGTCTTTCGACTCATGATACAATTGAGATGGGACAAGACAATAAGTGCTATCATAATTTGCTGTTCAGGATTCCCAACCCTACTCGACAGAGCCTGGCTACATACTTTTCGAAGTGTTTTGAACATACCCGAATCAGAATGTTACGGGGTCGGGGACTATGGGCCGTGGGCTTGGTGCCTTCTACATGCATTTTATTTTGTGAAGGATCCTATCAAGTGCGAAGATATATACAACGTTAGGCTCAAAATTGTTGTGACTCCTTCCCTAATGAGTAACTTCGGAGAGGTTGTGCCTCGCCTAGACGAGTATGATGGTGACACGATGTTCAGCGAGAGTGATTGCAAAGCATTCAAATTCTTGGCTGAAAAATCTCATAAATTTGTTGAAGAGAATGGAGGCGTGCGCTATCATCAACTTGGTGAGATGTACACTAGAAAATACAAAGTCGATCTCGATGCAATGGACATCATCAAGCTACTAGCTGCACTCGAAAACGCAATTAAATATCCACTCCAAACAATGTGAGCATCCATTATGCATGGTAAGTTTCTGTCTAGTCTATTTTATACTCGCGTCCATCCACGTTTTGCTAAACACGTGTGTTATCTGGTAAATAATTTGTTCACAATATGTAAGTGTCGCCTCTCTCTCGTTTACATAATAAAATATATCCACATCATCACTAAACCTAATAAACCTGCCTTGTTTCAGTGGATTCCTTAGGCGTGCTAAACGAGGGAAATTACGATGACAATCACTGCTTGATGGGTTGCTGCGCAGGCGCTCAGCAGATGTGCTTCAATGCAGCCAAAAGGTTCGTTTATCATTGTTATTTGAATGCATGATCGGCTATTATACTGTGCTCATTCTATACTTTTGCAATAGTTGGTTCTCTGGCTGGTATAGCGAACCTGGAGGAGATGGCCACATGGATGTTTCTCATTTCGATACTCCAGGGCAGTGGTGGAGTGGCGACCTGGTAGGAATTGACGACTATCTTACTGGTGTCTTTGACGAGAAAGGCCATAGCCTTATTCTTCATACCAAGGGCGGACTGTACGTCATGTTTAATCGCCGCAAGGGCGTCAATGCTGGTGACATGGCATACAGGGATGAGGTCGTGATTGTTCAACAGTGGAGCGAGAGGAGTGAGAGCAAAGTATTAGCAACGCTCAGTCCCGAGCAGCCGCGTTACAAGTTCAGCGCTGACTATTACGATTTTGATGTCAATTTTGAGCTTTGTGATATATTCATTCCGCTCGTTGCCACTGGCCCTCTGATCGAAGTCAAGGGAACTGCTTCCCAGTCTTCAACTGCCATTTGGGCAGTCGCCTCGCTGGCAATCGAGTAAGTAATATTGTTCAATTTGGCATCGTCTTTCTTTCGCATCGTTTCTTACTTCACGTCTCGCATCTTACTTCGTATTTGTAGCGGGAATCTCGACCAAACTTGGGCAGGCAGATCGGTTACACATACAACTGGAGACGAGGAGGACCTAGACCCTTGGTGGGCGTTGCAATTAGATGAAGAGACTGAGGTTGAACACGTTCGAATCTTGAACCGCAGTGATCCCTGTTGTGGTCACCGCCTGAGCAATGCAATTATCGAGTTATTCAACAGTGATGGAGAAATTGTCTACACGCGCAATTTGGGCACTGCCGATGATGTGGAAGACGTCTACCTTGGAAGTGTCTTTCTCGTGAAGAAGGTCCAAATCAAACACTTTGGGTTCAAGATTCTCTCTCTGGCGGAGGTGCAGCGTTTTGCTCCCATAGAAACAGTCGGAACACTATCTGGCCGCCAGCCCGACCATGCACGTGTAGTCACTTTTCTATCGAATGGAGATGAGCCACGGATCTCTTGCGAGACGTCATTGTCGCCAACTCAAAGCAGGTCGCCAAGCAGTAGTCCAACGTTAAGCTTCCAGCCAACGATATATCGAGCTGTGCCCAAGGGCGTTGTTCTCAAACGAGATAGCTCAGACTGCATCTTCCAATCCAACCCCACAAACCACCCTGACCGCTACAAATGTTTCATTCAAGAGACCTTGGCCTCGAGTGATCCAGGCGGCCATGACAATGACGATGTAACTTTCAGTGGAGCAGAAGATGGTTGTATCATCACTGTTCGTCCAGTGACTTGGGCTTGGGAAGGGACATCATTCATTTTTCAATCTGACTCAAGCCTCGACGAGATCAATGCATGCTTTGCGCCGAATGTTCTTCTAACAGAAATCCACGCTCCATTTGTTCCAACCATGTCACCTTTGGCAGCCTTGTCAGATGGACCAAGCGTGCAGCCTACCTTGCAGTTATCAGATGCCCCAACCATGCATCCATCGCCAGCATCGTCTCACACTCTAAGCACTCAACCTTCGGTGGCAAAGCTTTCCATCCCTTCAGATGTTACGCTACTACGAGACAACTCCCCTTGCGTCTTTCAGGTTAACCCAAGCAACCATCCTGACAGATTCAAGTGTCTCATTGAGCCTACTGAAATCTCCAGCGACCCAGGTGGCCATGGAAATGCCTTGACAAGAGTTTGGGGCGCGGGCAATTGCAACCTGGATATTCGACCTACAATGTGGGCATGGGCGGGAAACATGTTCATCTTTGAGTCTTTGGACAGTCTCAACGTGATCAACGCTTGCTTTGGGCCAAACGCGCTTATCACCAACACTCCAATCCCAAGCGGCGTTGTTCTCAAACGAGATAGCTCAGACTGCATCTCGCAGGTCAATCCTAGTAATCATCCCGATCGGTTCAAATGCTTCATAGAGCAGACCGCCGTCAGCAGCCTTCCTGGTGGCTACGAGAAAAATGATGTGCCACTGGTCGGATTCGAGGGCTGTGTGATCTATGTTCGTCCGGTGACTTGGGCTTGGGAGGGTAATGGTTTCATCTTCAAGTCAAGTGCAAGTCTTGCAGCTATCAAAGATTGCTTTGTTGGTGGTCAGCTTATCAAAGTAGCCGGTGGGGCACATTCCAATGTGTTTGAATAGAGAATATAATGTGTTCGAGTGAGAACAGGGATTGTTTAAGTCAAAGATTAAGATCCCATTTTGTCACACATAGAACTAACTGCCACCTACCTTGACTGCCAACTCTATTCCAAGTTTGCCACGTCCACATGATACATCACTTAGTTGCAAGGCTCGACTTCATCAGCAAGCAACTGAACGGCTGGCATAGCGTTCGAATTTGAGCTCGCAGTCAAACCTCTAGCACAGAAAAGATTCATCGCATCACTGTTCCGAGCAGATGTATTTTCCCTTGCTATCCATCAACAGATACTCGGAGAGAAGGAGGAGGAGTACGAGCTGATACTCGAAAAATAGCGTAGAGACTTGGTTGTTCGGGAGCACGAAAGGTGTAGACCCTATCCCATCACAGAAACATGCCACATAATATGACTCGAGGAAATATCAATTGCCAACCAGTACTCATTCACACGTATCTCAACCACTTGCAATCCAACTGCACTCCAAACAATAACATTCTTTAGCTTTTTGACCACCCTGGTATTCAATCATCATCAAACTCCTACACAATGAACACCAGAACAGAGACTAGCACTAGAATGGACAGAACTACTAGGCAGATAAAAAATGAACACTCCCTCTGGCAAGTGATTGGTGTATTATTTGAGGTAAGGTCTACAGCTTGGTAGACTATCACGAACTTAGTTTTAGTGATCAACGTAGTAATGTTATGTACCATTGCTTATTTCTGAAGAACTCACTTTTACAGACAAGAAATGACAAAAATACTAAAGTTCGGGGATTTTTTCGTTTTGGTCATTGATAAAGTGATTGGCTTTGGTGGGTTGTGTCAATGTAAATCGAATTCATGTGGCTGATCTAGAAATGCAATCACGATGAAAGAGATAAATAACGAGTTTGGATTTGAGCTTGAGTGTCGTGACATTTTAATTGATTATTGTATACCTCGGTGGAAAAAATGGTTCTCTTTCCGAGGTAGTAGCCAGCACAGTAAGATTCAAGATAATATGGCAAGTAATCTAGCAGCCCCTGTTCGTGAATTGGGTTGTGCTATTATTGCCGCACTAATCTCCAGTCTGAGAATTTTAAAAGTGTTATTTGTCCCATTCGAAGAAAAAGATGAATTACGTCCACGTGAAGGAGAGGAAAATATCTTTCTAATTTTTGATATCTCCATCTGACATCAAACAAGTGTTGTCATTCTTGGCTCAAATGACTTCCTGTTCTGGACCAGCATTGGCATCGTTTTCAACTTCGTCGTCTATACCTTCACACATATCAAGGCCCTCGCCTCCTCCTCCTCCTTATTCGTAATGTTGCTCTTCTTCCAACTCTACCACTTCTCCACTCTTAATCAGTATACCCACCTGGTAACATGCCAACCACAATGCCAACGAAGCAACCACGCTAGGCAAACTTCCATAATTGACAATCCCTTCCACACTCCCAGCATACTTATTGCTCATACTTATTAACAGCACTACCTATTGCCTTCGCTATCCTCTGCCCAACCACATCAATCCAAACTTGGCACTGAACTTCACATCATCACTCGTTGGCATGTACACCACCTCCTCGGATGGGTCATATACTGAATACGTTAGGGCCTTGCACACTTAGCGATACAAATAAAAAGTACAGATTTCTGTTGGGAATGATTGTGCTTCGTAGGCCGTAGGTTTTGATGAGATATGGAACTGCGTAGAATGATAGGAAGAGAGAGAGAGAGGATGTTGACCGTTTGACCGTACCATCCATTCCTTCATCTACAGTGTTGCTGTTATCAGACTTGGCAATAGTTTGATCAGCGCTGTATTCCTCATCGCTGCAATCAGATTCATCCACATTGCTAATTCCAACTCCAAATCGACCCAGTCCGATTAAGTTCATTTCATAATGCTGAGGTGAGCGGCGGGACCCAGTGGAAAGGCACTCGTTCGAAGCTGTGCGCGGCGGTAAAAAAAGAGGGAGTACATGATGTGACGTCATGTACATATAAACGTAGTTACGCCAAAAACAGTTGTCGTTCACGTAGGAATTCAGTAATTAGGTGTCTTCCCGCCAAGAAATCAATTGTGAGTTTG
>JALLAU010000889.1:0-12208 GCA_036939495.1 Thalassiosira hispida
CCGTCACCTACCCGACCCTGCTATGGGTGGGGGTGGGTGATGCAAACAATGGGGCTACTAAAGCAAGGACATTCAACGATTACTATGATTATTACTACATACGTGGTTAGGGTACGGAGCCGATTCGGAGCCGTCAAAGTGTCTACAATGAAGAATTCTCCAAAGATAATGATACAATCAAGAAACTTCATTTTTTTCATTTTTTAAATTTCCAGAAAATCAGCCTGGACCCCCTGCTTGTGTCCCACCAAACCACTTTCCATGTTGATGGTGTTCTGGCTCTGGCCTAAAAACAACCAATTTTAATCCAAAAACCATTTGGGCATAGAGTGATATCTTCAAGGTTGATTACTGTATGAGTAAGCTTCTCAGACTTGCCCCATACTCCCACCAAGTGTTTTGAAACACCTCATAATCAATGCATGCCCCTCCTTATGTCACAACAAACCACTTGCAACATATCGGGCGGCTCACTTGGCTGGCTCTGACCAAATAACACCCCAGGATTTGAGTCTAACTATTTGGGCATAGAGTGATGCCTCCCTTCAAGGTTAGAAGATGCAATGTTAGATAGCTTGGTAAAGGTATTAACAGCAACACTCCATATGAGGACACTCGTATCATGGTTATTCACATTACATGTTAAGGTGATAAAACTAAGTGAGACGATGTTTGTTTGATGTGCCGTCGTCCTTGTCGTTCATCGTTCTTTGGTCGTAGTCTGTCCACTGTGCCTAATTCCCCGCCATATTACACGATAGCGGTATATCCAGAGGATACTAGATTCAGGAAATCTAACACACCCTTTTGATAGCATGCAATACCTATTGTTTTCTTTGTCTGAATGTTGGCCAGCACCCTTTATTCTCCTGCTCCGTATGTTGCCATTTCCTTCCTCTATGATGTACCATCGTTGATGCTGCTGCCATCAGCACCCTTTATTCTTGGCACCCGTTTTCTATTTCCATTAGTGTTGTTTAGATTCTACCAGGCGTCCTCCCACTCCTCATTCTTTTGATATCCGATATTGGATGCCACCTGTCCTTTTGGACAGACAATTATTTTCAGCCCCAATTGGGATGGCCCCTGCTTTTCTTATCTAGTGGCGGGCTTCTATTTTGTAAAGTGGGAGTGCTTCTATTGTACTCTTCTTGCTCTTGGTTGTTTCTTTTGGGTGTTTTACTTGGTGGGGTTTGCAACGATATTGAGGATGGAATTGCCTTCTTGCTTGGAGCGGATGCTTGGTGATGGAACGCAGCACCCGTTGGCGTTTGCGTGTCAGGTTGTTGCAGCGCGATCCTGCTAGGTTAGAGGTCGTGCCGTACTGCTTGGGGATTTTTGATGTGACAACATTTTTGTAGTTGCCCGTACTTGCGCTGCAGTGGTTGTCCCTTGGCGTTGTTGTGACGCGGGACCTGATCAAGGTCTTGTTCTTGATCCCCCCTCCAAGTTCTCTTGCGTTGATGTTGTTGGGAGTTCTTGAGCGAGGCGATGGCGATGGTTGTCGTTTCGCCGCGGGGAAAGTCGTTGATCCGACTTCGATGATGCATTTGTCGTCATCCCACGGCCGCTTGTTGCCACGGACATTCGTTTTATCACTGTTAGATAACTTGGTAAAGGAATGAACAGCAACACTCCATAGGAGGCCACTTGTATCATGATTATTCATATTACATGTAAAGGTGATACAACTAAGTGATATGATGTTTGTTTGAATTGCCAATGTCCTCGTCAATCATTCCTCTTTCGACGCGGTCTGTCCGCTGTGCCTACGTTCCTGTGATATTGCATGCTAGCGTTATATCCAGAGGATAATAGATTCAGGGAATCTAAAATATCTTTATACCAGTCACCCACACCCAACAAGTGTTTTGAAACACCTCATAAGCAATGCATGTCCCATCTTGTGTTTGGGCATAGAGAGATGTCTTAGAGGTTAGTAACTTCAAGAGGATTCTCAAGTAATGTATGCCCCTCCGTATGTTGCAACAAACCACTTGCAACATACCGCGAGGCCCACTTGGCTGGCTCCGCATAAAAAACAAACCCATTAGAGTCTGACTGTTTGGGCATAGAGTGATGCGTTCAAGGTTGGTAGATGCAATTAGAGGATCCTTAGAACTGTCCCTTAAACCCAATGAGAGTTTTGAAACACCTCTAAGCAATAAATGTCCACGATCCTTGTGTTCCAACAAACCACTTATGGTACCATGCCGATAGTGGCCCACTTGGCTGGCTCTGGCCTAAAAACAACCAATTCTAATCCAACAACTATTTCGGCATAGAGTGATGCTGTATAGGTTGGTAACTGTAAGGGGAAGCTTGTCAGACTTGCCCCATGCATCCACCACCCAAAAAGTGTTTTTAAAATATCAGAAGCAATGTATGCACCTCCTTATGTTGCAACAAACAACTTGCAACATATCGGGAGGCCCACTTGGCTGGCTCTGGCCAATAATAACCCAGCATTTGAGTCCGACTATGTGGACATAGAGTGATGTCTTAGAGGTTGGTAACAGTAAGAGTAAGCTTCTCAGACTTGCCTTTTACTCTCACCAAGTGTTTTGAAACACCTCATAAGCAATGCATGCTACTCCTTATGTCGGAACAAAACCATGAACAACATACCGGGATGCCCACTTGGCTGGCTCTGTATAAAACAAAAACCAATTTGAGTCCGACTATTTGGGCATAGAGTGATGCGCTCAAGGTTGGTAGATGCAAGTAGAGGATCCGTATACCTGTCCCATGCACCCAATGAGTGTTTTGAAACACCTCATGAGCAATTCATGTCCCTCCTTGTGTTCCAACAAACTACTTACCATGCCGATAGTGGCCCACTTGGCTGGCTCTGACCTAAAAACAACAATTTTAATCCAAAACCCATTTGGGCATAGAGTGATGCCTTAGAGTTTGGTAACTTCAAGAGGAAGCTACTCAGACTTGCCCCATGTACCCACCAAGTGTTTTGAAACACCTCATAAGCAATGCATGACCCTCCTTACTCCTTATGTCGCAACAAACCACTTGCAACATATCGCGAGGCCCACTTGGCTGGCTCTGCCCAAATAACACCCCAGGATTTGAGTCTGACTATTTGGGCATAGAGTGATGCCTCCCTTCAAGGTTGGTAGATGCAAGTAGAGGATCTTTATACCATTCATATGCACCCAATGAGTGTTTTGAAACACCTCATAAGCAATGCATGTCCCACCTTTTGTTTGGACATAGAGTGATGTCTTAGAGCTTCGTAACTTCATGAGGAAGCTTCTCAGACTTGCCCCATACTCCCACCAAGTGTTTTGAAACACCTCATAAGCAATGTATGCCCCTCCTTATGTCCCAACAGACCACTTGCAATGTATCGTTAGGCCCACTTGGCTGGCTCTGCCTAAATTCATCCCTTATAGACTCTGGTAGATGCCCGATGAAGCTTCTCAGACTTACCCCATGCACCCAGTGAGTTGAAACATCCCAGAAGCAATGATTTTCCCACCTTAAGTCCCAACAAATTATTTGTCACCGTAAGAGTGGCCCACTTGGCTGACTTGGCATTTCAACATTCTGGCCACCTAATTGGTTGGCTCTACCAGGCTAAAAGGTAGAGGCTGCAATTTTCAAACCAGTACAGGCACCTGCCGACCTTGGTGCACTTCTGTGGAAAACCTTTAGGGTCTGCCGGGTGTGTTCTTGCCCGTACCATACTGTTTTAGGGATATCAATGAGGAATTCGACGGATACATAACTGAGTACCATGACTACAGGTGTTTGGAAATGGAATGATGCCTTTTACTGGTTCGTAGATTCCCCAGAAACAGAAAGCTTCTAAGACCTGGTTCTATGTTGCACGTTCCTTTTTGTTACTTTCTCCACTTTGGACGGTGAAGGAACAGGAACGACAAGAACTCCCAGTAACGGCAGGAATTCCTCTTTTGTGCAAAGGAATTCCTCTCTAGGCCCATATGATTTCTTTAATGTCTAAATTAGTATTTGATTGAATATGCGTTTCAGCAACTTGCTTTCTAGTATCAGTGTTGGATATGGTACGAAACAACGACACTGCGGCCTTGAATAAAAGAAATGACCCCAATAGTGGTCTTGCGGCCGCTTTTACGTTTTGTCGCCATTAACCTTTTCTGTGGCAGAGAAATCGTGGTTCCTTTGGAATCATGCAACAAAGGAAAGGAACGACAGGAATTCCTGAGGAACGAAAAGGAACGTGCAACCTAGACCTGGTTCATGCACCCACCAAGTCTCTTGCAACACAGTATGATATTTGCTGCGTGGAGGGGGGCGGGCTTGTGGCTACGAATTCTTGCTGAAAAACTTGCCAATTGATTTCGACCATCTATGCATAGAGTGATCCCTTGTAGGATTGTTAGACGCCAGAGGAAGCTTATCAGACCTGCCCTGTATACCCACCAAGTCTTTTTGTAGACCTCAGAAGCAATTATCGTCCTTTCTTGCAACGCAGCATGACATTCTTTGTTACGTGAAGAGGAACTGGCTGGTGGCTAACTCAAATCGATTCTGTGTGTTTGTGAGTGGAATGATGCCTTGAAGATTGGTAGATGCCTCAGAGGAAGTTTGTCAGACCTGGCTTATGCACCCACCAAGTCTCTTAACATACGCCACAAGCAATGATTGTCCCTCCTTGCAACACATCACAATCACAATATTTGCTGCATGGAGGTTGTCTGACTTGACTAACTCTGGCTGAAAAAATGAGCATATTGATTCCGGGTGTTCAGGATTCAGGAGTGAAATGATGCCGTATAGGGTGGCATTGCTAGCTGCATGCAGATGGACCGGCTTTGCTGAATCTTAAAAAAAATCTGGTCATCAAATGGCCCAGCCATAATGCTGGGTGCGCCGCACTGCGAACTTTTTCGTGTCATTGTTGCACTGATATTTCAACAAAATTTCAGGTCCTAGTTGCATCTCCTTTTTGCGCTTACCACATTATGATCACTACCTATACACACCAGGGCATCTATTTTAAGCGAAACGTAATGACACTAATTGAGTTCACGAGGTTTCACAGAATTATTTATGCAGTTCTAGCATATTCTTGTCTCATGCTCACACCAGAGTAATATCCTCAGCCCCACTCAAGTCATAGGAAATATTGGTATGTGAGATGAAGTGAACCATTGCTTTTATTATCTGCAGATAATTTGTCCAATGATGTTCATAAAAAGAGAAGTATTGTCATTTCTAGATTTTAGTGCAGGAAGCAGAGTCTTCGGTTATCCTACTTTTAGATACAAACCCAACCTCATTGCGCCTAATAGCTTCTCTTCACATGAACACACCGATCTCCCCTTGTAACAAATAGTTCAAACCATTAAAGGTGTAGCAATAGTATGCCCAAAGACCAAACATGCACTACGTGTAAATTTACCAATTTTTGATAATGCACTTTCTGTCTCTTTTCTCATTCATTTTAATTCCAAACAAACTCTTCCCTCTTTCTAATAATCCTTCCTTCTCAACAATAGTCTTTGACAAGCATCAATCCGTCTTATCTGCATCCTTGTCTACCCCCACCGGACCTGAAGCAGAACCACGCGATCCTTGCACATCATTCCATGCCTTTTGGAACATCGAAATCGAGACTAGTAAACCTGAAGCGAGAAACCCCATAACCAACATGTGGATACGTGCAATGTCGAGAATTCCCATTATTCTGAAGACATCATGGTCATTTTTTGTTTTTGTGGGAATAGGGTTGGAAGAGAATCAACGTGAGTTAGAAAAAAGATTGAGATGAAACTGGTGTTTCACAAGGGCATGATATCATGGCTGGTACTTCAGATCTCACGAAAGAAGAAAGAAAATCCCTACAGCATCTAATAGAGTAGGTTCCTTTGCGAAGACGTGGATCTCTAGTTCCTTTCCACGGTGCAAATTATGTACGCATGCACAATGGCTCGAATGGACCACATTATCGGCATAGTTATTTGTTGACCATGGCATACCGCCACATCGTCAGGATCAAATGACTGGATGGCGAAAAGCCAAACGCGACGCGCTTGAACATTAGCAAGCCCAACTTCGGTATTCTTATCATGCAATGACACAATCGACACGGCAGCATTGCCCACCTCGAAATTCGTGCTCTTACATGACCATCATTAATAACAACAGGATAGTCCCTCGAATGAATGGGATGAGGGCGATTCCACCGCCGGGTTTTAACAAATCTTGTACGAACGACATGTTTATTGTTGAGAAGAGGTTGGGCTGGGGAGCTGGATGGATGGTGTGGTGCTCGTCCTTTGGTTGGTTTGGTGGGAGAGTGTGGGTTGTGGGTTGTGGGTTGTGGGGTGAAGTGTGATGGACTTTTGGGGGGGCGAGGGGGGGCTAGGTTTTTGGCGGGGAAAGGGAATATGCATGGGGATGTTAAATTGTTAAATTTGACCCGGAATATTATCTATGAAACGGATAAAACCCCAAATATATTTCCCTTTTCTAACGGTCAAAAAGGGGGCATCGGGAATCGCGCTCGACCAATCAATGACCAATGACAACGACAAAAAGATTTTCCCTCCACCATGGCGTCCGCTTTTGATGCCATCTCCATGTAACAAGATCCTCCTTCTCAGTTGCAATCGCTGGATTAATAGAGCTCATTCTTCTTCTTCGGTTTAATTAATTGTAGAATTTTGTTGACGGGAATTTTGTGGATTTCGCGCAAAGTTAAAGGGGCCGAATAAATGTCACTTTGTTGCCGGGGAGGGTTCTGCGAACTCATACTCCCCAACCATCCTTCAATAAACGACAATAAATCCTCATCGTCATCGTCGCTCAGCAAGCGTGAGAAACGACTGCAAAAAAGTCGTGAGCGTGATAGGGCCATTCGGCTTCTGAAATGGGTGTTAACCGAGGAGGAATACTCGTTGTTAGAGGAGACGGGTGATTTGGTTCGCTTGCGGGTGAAGCCAGGGAATTCCGATGATGATGACGGGTTTTGGGTGGATGGAGAATCTGTCAATTTGGCAAAGAGAGAGCATCGTCCCGATTTGGCTCGTTTGGCCTTTGCGGAGTTTCAGTCATCGGGGGAAGGATATTGTGATCTTGTTAATGATGATACACCTGCTGTGACACGTGATGTCAAAAGCAATAGTGGTCCTCAATATGTGGCAGAGCCTTCTAATTCTGGGAATGAGGGAGATGTCATCGTTTGTGGAAACTGCTTTACTGTCTATACTTTGTTGAGGCAAGCACGGGACTTATTGGCTTCTCATGAAATGGATGAACATGATGAATCAACAACCCTGGATGCACAAGACGGAGACAACAATCAACCGGAGAATGAATCCGCAAATAGTTCTTTGGATAACATGGAAGAAACACCAACAAATTCTCTAAAACGAGCTTCTAGTGAAGGGCCAAATAGTTCTCAATGGGATTCTGCTGCAGTCAAGAAGCCAATATTGTCAGCAGCATCATTTCATGGTCCGATATCACCTCAGCACAAGAGCAATGATGCTGATGATCCCACATCTAATGGGAAGGCAAGGCGGAAAAAGAGAGATAGGAAACAGATGGAGGAGAATTCCAAAATCCATATCCTTATTGCTGAATCTGATGAGGTACGTGTTAGTGCTTTATGCATAATTATGTTTTGCATGTATCCAGTTGTGATTAACTTGCTGGGTGTTCCCTCTAATCCACAGGCTACAAACAAAATGGCCAAGCGTTTATTGGAAAAGAAAGGATACAAAGTTGACTCTGTTTCCAACGGTGCTGATTGCTTCAGGGCGTTAGAGAACAAAGAATATTCGGTTCTACTGGTAAACGAGATTTTGTCCGGGAAAGACGCTGCATCAATTGGAGTCTGGATTAGGCAGAATAAAGTTTCGGGCAATCGTCAAGTGAAGATGAGAATTCTAGTCATGGTGCGGAATATTCTATCTATCAATTATCACGCATACGAAGAGACTGATGTGGATGGGTTCCTGCCCATGCCTTTGGAAGGCTCCAAGCTCATACCGTCTATCCAAAAAGCAGTGGCGCACTATGTAGAGTTGGTGCGTATAGTTGAGGTCAGGAGAAAACAGATTGCCGACGCAACTGCATCAGCCGAGCAACGTGCAACTGAAGATACCGCAGCCGACCAACATAATCCAAATCAACGGCCCAAGGATGCTCCAAAAAGCCACGGGCCTGCCAAAAAAACCAAATCCAGCACCAGGTCTTCAAAGAAATCAATCAAGGGCCAATTATCAGACAAGCTCAAAAAGAAAGACCCTATTGCATATGAATCAGAGTTTCAATATGATGAAAATACCTCATTTCCTTATGCAATCCTTGAGAATTGCTCTGATGAGACAGCATCCGGATCATCCGAGGGCCAGCGGACCCCTTGGTGCAACCTGATTGTCTGCCAAGACGTCTTTGATACCTACGAACGATTCAAGATATTCTTTTTGCCCATGATGTCCAGGTATGCCGGAATGAAAATCCTTCTGTGGAATTATCCAGGGCAAGCCTTCACTTCATTTTCAGAGGATTCCAATCTAAACAACAAGTATCATGCTGACTGCCTATCGAAGTTGTTGAATCATTTGAAGGTCAACGAAAATGGTAAATTTGACTTGAACCAGCGATTTTTCATGTTGGCACATGGGAGTGGTGCGGCCATAGCTACCTACTTTGCTGCAACTCAGCAGTTGACTAGTCTGAAAGGGATTGTACTCGTCAATGGACTTTCCCACGTGGACTCTCATTATGCATCAGTCTTTCATGATTGTAGGAATGTATTTTCCTGCTCGCCGGAAAGTCGTCCAGATCTCCCAGTTTACTTTTATGCAAGGTTCCTTTTCTCTCCGAGTTACCTGAGCAAGACGTCCTCGTCACTTGCACTGAATGTGTATACTGCAGTTCACAATCCAATAACGCTCAATGGGAGAATGCGCCTGTGTCAAGGTGTGCTCAACCACGTTGATACGCGACCGTTGCTGAAGGATATTGGTTCTCCCATCATTTCCATTCACGGAGAAAATGCCACTTTGGTTCGTGCTGTACATTCATCCGAGTTCCTCAATGGTAGACGGAACTGCTCAACAATACCCCAGGCGCTTCGAGGAGGAAATAGAACTGCCATTGTTATGATGAAAGGAGGTCATGAATTATTTCAAGAGAAGAAATATCATATATCCTTGCTTGTGGAGCAGATTCTCACGGGCTTTCATGATAAGGTTCGATTGCAACAAAACCCAGCTACTGAATCAAATCCCTTACAGGAGGTGAATCTTCAAAAGGAAAACGAACGTAGCGAGGCAGAGAATTTTCGACATCCAACGAAAAAGTTTGAGGATAAGTTCATAGATCAAGTAGTTCAGGAAGGCAGAGAAGGTCAATCATCATGGGACACGTACCAAGATGAAATAATGACGGATCAAGAATCAAATTTGCAGAACAAGTCTCCGTCACAAAGCAACATTGTGCAACAAGAAAAGAAGTTAGCGGAGGAAAAGAAGGAATTCGACCCAAATGAATACCCTGAAGTCAAGGAGTACATGGCATGGCGAATCAAACGACATAAGAAACGACTTGCGGCACTGGAGCGTTCCGCTCGAATAATCCAATGCGCACTTCGTTGTTTCATGGCAAAGACGATGATGAGTCGGTTAAAAAAACAGATGGCTGCCACCTTGATCCAAAGCCGTGCACGTGGGATATTTGGTCGCCACATATATGCCATGAAAAAGAAGGAGCTGTGGGCAGCCATATTTGTTCAGCGTTCTATGCGCGGACACCGTGGACGATGCACTTCTTATAACAAGCGTTTGGAGCGGAGAGCACAATTGAGCTTGGCTCGAATGATGCGTGGCATAACAGCTCGGCGTAGATTCCGCGCAGTCTTGAAAAAGAGAGAATATTCAGCTACCCAAATAGAAAGTTTATGGAGGATGCAAGCAGCAATTATCCTGAAGAAGTATCACCGAAGACGGAGAGACGCATCTACTATAATGCAAAAATCGTATCGTGGCCGTCTCGGGAGGAAAAAAGCTGCGCTGGAGAGAGATAAATATATTTTCAGCCGCAGTCAAAACAGTGGTATTGAAATGGGCCGTCAAATGCTGGCAGAGCATAAGCTTTATGCCACAAAGTTACAGTCTGAAATTTCTCTTCTCAATCAAGAGAAGGACAAGATGGAAAAGCAAATTGGGTTTCATCTGACGGAGATCAGCAACTTTGAACGCAATGTTTCCGAGTTGGAGAAGAAAATGCATCACCTTAGCAAGATTGAAAGGCAATCATTTGGGGTTGCCGCAAGTGCGAAAGAGCACGAGGTGAGAGAGGAGAAGAGGCGGATGGATGAAGAGTTTAGTGAGACCCTAGTGAATATTTCAGATCGAAAACAAAAGCTTGAAAAGTTAGAGCAGACTTTTGAGCAACTTTTGAGAGATCGGCAAGAAAAGTTTGGGCAGTTGAAGAACCTAGAAGGAAAGCTGGCCGTTTTGCTCGACGCTCAAGATACTGCTCTCGAAGGCATCCGCAGGAAGCAAGAGCAAAGAATAGAAAGCGTCGTGGCGTCCTATGTCGTGCCCTCCAATGCAGCAAATCAATCCGCACCAATACCGACCAATACCCACAGTCGTCCACCCGTGCCGCCTGCTTCACACCAGCAGCAATCTTCATATCGGCAACCAATCCGAGGTGATGCTGCTAACAATCACTACTATTCTGGATCTACGGAAGGGCCTGCTTCATATCAGCAGCCACCTTCATATCGGCAACCAACCCGAGGTGATGCTGCTAACAATCACTACTCCTCTGGGCCTACGGAAAATGACAAGATGCAAGCTTCTCAACTGATCGATTCCACAGAAACAATGATGAAATTTGGTTTTATGAGCATGAGTCTAACATACTTCAGCTCGCTGAATATGATGCGAGCCATGCAACGAGTTGGGGTGAACGACACGTTAAGCCAGCCTACCAGTGGTACGCAATATCCCAATGCTGCTGCTGCTCCCAACCCGATGATGCCAACTCGAAATTTTGATAAAAATACGGCCGTAAGAGTGGAGAGCTGGAGCGTCAATGATGTTTCAAGATGGCTCACGTCAATTAGCTTGTCGCAGTATCAGTCATCATTTAAGGAGGGGGCTGTGGACGGGACTTTCTTGTGTGAACTAACAGATGACGACTTGAGGAACACGCTGGAAGTAGAGCACAGGCTTCATCGCAAGAAAATTCTTTTCAGCATTCGATGTTTGAAGAACTATGCAGCAGAAGCCCGGGCTGCTCAGTCAACGCCCAATACTCATATGCAGCCACATCATTACACTCCTGGGGGAAAAAGTATTACATCAATGTCCCCGAACTCCACCATTTACGGAGACAACAACATGGTCGATGCAACAATAAATGATGGATATTATTCAAACAACGAAAGAAACCACGAATCTCTGACTGAGTCACCAGCCAAGTCGAACTCAGTGTTAGATATGATGACTCCAACTATACGGGAAAAGGTAATACACCCCAGAAGAGAAAATATCGGTACCTCAGCATTGTTTTCTGTTTCTGACATTGCTCCTCCATATTCTTCCATACATCCAAAGCCTGCTCTTCCACTGTGCAATTTTGACCAACTGCGAGCTTGGGTGCGCCACCAAAAACACGAAAATTTACGGGAAGCACTGGAGAATATTGCAGATGCTCCGTTTCATTCAAAGTATATACGGATTCAATTCATCGAGGAGATTGGAACGGCCTACACCGACCAGTATGATCGTGAGCCCTTCAACCTGAACCGATTAGATGAACACGGTAACTCTCTGATGCACATTGCTGCTCAAACCGGCAACATAAGAATAGGCAAGCTCCTCCTTCGCAAGGGAGCAAACCCAGACCATCAAAATAAGCAAGGGCAGACACCTGGCCACTTTGCTGTTGCATATCATTTTTTCAAGTTCGCGAGTTGGCTTTTCGATGAGAAAGGTGGTGGTGCTGATGATCTCCTAACCAACATGTATGGCCTAGGGCCTTATGATGGCTTGGATTAGGGGCAATGAATATTATATTCGTTTCATAATATGTGAAATAATGTTGTAAAATTAGGAAAGAGGAATTGAACAAGAAACTCTCTTTTTAGTCGTCCCAGTCCTTGTCTTTGTTCTAGGTTATAGGTCTTTGTTTAGTTTAACCTAAACACAGAGTTATAACGATACAAGTATCTCCTCTCCTG
>JALLAU010000890.1:0-12202 GCA_036939495.1 Thalassiosira hispida
CGCTTGCGCGCTCTTCAGGCTCGGATAAGCAAAAGACTTTTTAGAGGGGCTCCCCGCCACCCCGCTATTAACATAAGCCTATAGGTGGTGGTGAGCCATGTTTTGCTAATTTACCATTACCCTAATACCTGCAAAGGCAAGCCGCCAAATATTTGTTGGGCGTTTATCGCAAACCTGATTCGAAAGAGTTAGGCAATTGAGATAATTGCCCTTTCTCTCTGTACCTAGATGAAGTGTCGTATCGGCTAAGGTAGACGACATTAAGAGGGCTGGCCCTCAATATTTTTGATTATTTTAGTTTCTTTACCACTATTTACCCTGTATTCTTTCTAAAAAGGGGGCAGGCTCTACAAAAGAGGTGATATGACCCCGATTATAATATTTTAGATGTGGCACAGATGTGGTATCGTATCTCAATATATTACGCCACCATGAAGACACCCAAGACTGGAGAGGCCTGTCAATACTATTGCCCCAATCAGGCCCAAAGTCTCCTGTGCCTCACTCATAACCCGAGTCAAAAACCTGTACCGTTGACAACTCTTTAAATAACGGAACACGTGGGACCGACTCAGACATATAGCTGATATAACAGGCTTTCGGAAATTGCCAAATTTCTCTTGTACACATCCGAAAGCTTATACTTTCACTAGCTAAATGACAAGTTCCCAAATTAGTATATTGCCTAACGAACCCCTAGATATGAGATCGAAGATGGTGCATTCAACAAGTAGTATCTTTCAACCCAGGTACTGTGCATAACGCAACGAAACACGTTGTGTGTTTTAAAAGACATCTAGCACAGCCACAATCATTCAGGCCTACAACCTCCTACATAATACCTGACAATGGCAACAATCGCAACATCACCATGATGTTACCCTTGACCTTGAGATCTATCGATATCGATCCCCTACGGCTAACCCAGCCAACCCCAGCATCATGATGCCTCCCGTCTCTGCGAACCAACCAATGAGTCACAGCCGTCAGCAGCAGCAGCAACAACGACAACGGCGTAGGGAACGATCATCAGATAGCAGCAGCAGCAGCATAAGAGTAAGAGAGGCAGCAGCAAATAGTCACGCGGTGCCCTTCTCGTCGTCGTCATCTGCTGTGACCCCCTCCAAACCCACGGTCGCAACACCATCCATCATGAAGGAGGGAAGCCACCGTAGGCGATCAATGGATCCTCCAGCCGCATTGGACCCAGCTGATCTATTGGCTGAACTATCCATGTTCGACGATAATAATGGCTTCCATAAAAGTATCAATCCCAATGTTCCCAGCGGCAGTGGAAGCTACGGCACGAACGATGACAGCTACAACACGAATGGCGGTGGGAGCATCAGTCACAGCAACGGTATTGGCATTGGCGGAGGCAGCAGCGGTTACAGTGATATTTATAATTATAGCATCAGTGGCAGCGAGACGACGTCTCAAGCCCCAAGAGCAGTATCAGCAGGAGGAGGAGGAGCAGCAGCTTCGATGGCAGTCCCCACAAAGCAACAACAATTGGGTGCACTGAGATCCAAATATTTTCAGCCCAGTCGCAGTAGTCGACAACGCGAACAACAACAACAACATGTATCGCAATCCAATCTCCCAACCAGCACATCTACAACAGTGAGCTTGTCTACAACCACGGAAACCTCACACCACCGATGCTCCGGCTCGGCTTCAACTTCAACGGGCCAAGCTGGCGGTGGCGGCACCACGGACGGAGTGACGAGCCACGGAGCAGTAGCCGTCACGGGCAGCAGTGTCAGTGGTGTCAGCGTGGGAGCATCAGCATCAGCATCAGGCGTGACTCACTCTATTGGAACATTCACGATATCGACCTTTAAGGATGACGAGAAAGCTGGTCAAGATCGACCTCATCGACGTCCAACCTCGGAAAGGCTTAGAAATGGCGGCAGTCGAACGAGATTGAAGAATTATCGCATGGTTGAAGGCGAGCGCAACAGCATCAGCAGTAATAACCGAGGCAGTAGTCGAGACAGTCAATCGTCCATCGGTATCTCTGTTGCTTCCTCGTCGACAAATAATAACAATAATAATAACAATAACGGGAGCAACATTCGAGGGAGAAGAAGGAATTCCAGCACGAAGGAAATGTTTAACGGCGCGGAGAGCGATGATGATAATTGGATGGAGGATGCCTTATTGAATGGGATACCGGCTGCGAACATGGGGAATGAACCTAATTTTGATGTTATTTCTGCTCCAGGTGCACGGGGAAAAAACGATATCGGTGATAGCAACGTTGATATGACGGATCAGGCTCCAATTTCAACGAAACAATTGCTCGGTAGGTTGCTCGATACATCGGATCCTTCATTATCATCTCAGCAACAGCAACAGCAGCATGGGCGAGCCCTGTCCAGGGGAAGATCGGACATTACTGAATCAGACCGAACTCGTCAAGCAGTTTATTATTCGAACCAACAACAGCCGCAAAATCAACAACGAAGCAAGTCCGTGAAATTCAGCCGTAGCCATTCCAGTGGGGCTAACGTTACAGCTGAACAACTCCTCGCCAGCGTGGAACAACAACAACTTGGGGAATACACAGGCTCAGGCACAGGCTCAGGCTCGGCTGGAGGAGGCCAGAGGACAACAGTAGGTCCAGGCTCGACATCCTTACCCCTATCCCACAATTTCGACATTTCCAACCATGATAGTATGGACTCGGCACGGCGCATCACGATTGCCGACTTGACTAATCCAGAAATTTCCATGGACGACCTTCTCAAAAAAAATCACAATGAAGGCTCTTTCTCCGTCAGGAGTAATAAATCATCCTTCGCTTCATCACGTAGTGGTCGACAGCATCGACATCGAGAACAAAATGATAATCCATCCCCACCCCCCGATGCTTTATCCAACATTCCCGTATTACCCACCATAAACACGTATACAGTTACCAAAAATCGACCAGATGAACCTGCCGGTCTGTTTTTGACAAAGGCCAAGAATGGTGCTGTATTAGTGCATTCTTTATCGCCCGAATCACTATTCAGAGAATCCACGCCGTTGCATCCAGGTCAGGAAGTGTTGAGCGTCAATGAAAAGAGAGTCAATGATCCAAAGATGGCGGCCACTTTAATTACGCAAGCCAAACGAAATTTGAGTTTGAGGATAAGTACGGTTGAGAGAAGTAGGGGATTCATGTATTGTCAGGTCAAGAGGCGAAATAATAGTAGTGCAAATAATGCTGCTGGTGGAGGTACCGGGGCAGGCGATACTACGGCGGTCGCAGTGGCGGGGGGAGAGGGTGCCAATGCCGAAAAAAATACTGGAGGAGCGGCAGCAGGCGGCACAACCACCACCACGGGTGGGGGAGGTCGGAAACGGGGGAGGGGACAAGCCACGGGACCATTCCATCACGGCGTACGGTTCGTAACTGCGTCTGTCGACGGCGTACGGCGGAGCACCCTCACTGAAGGACTCGTCCGCGTCTCGCACATTGATCCCCTGGGATTATTCGCCAATTCCCATCCCATGAATCGATTGCGCGTTGGGGGTATCGTACTAACAGTCAATGGCGCACCCGTTACTAATGGAAGAACGGCATTGGAAAAGGTCATGGGGAGCCGACAACTCGTGGAGGTGTTGCATTGCGACGAGAGGGTATGGCGAGAGGATTGGGTCAAGGATGGTCTTGAGCAAGTCTTGTCGGGGGGACAACGATCACGAAGTCCGAATGAAATTACATCTTCGATATTTAACAAGTCGGAAAGTTCGAATAATACTGGTTTGGGGGGAGGAGGGGGGAGCAATAAGGGGGAAGGGAATAATAGCACCAGTGTCAGTGGTATTGACAATAGCAATAAATCGTTGAATGATGATTGGGATTTGGAATGGAAACCCGAGAGGGATGAGGTTACATTACGCAAAAAGAAGACGAAGAATAAGGGGAGTCTATCCTATGCCTTCAAGTTGATATTTAACATTGATGTGGGGACGTGCCATCCGGAGTTGGTGGATGATAATACGATGATGCCACCCGCCGACGAGTTTGACGTTTCGTTATTGGTAAAAATGGTGAATGATTCGCAACGGACCATGATGACCGTGTTGCAGAACATGTTACGAAGGGCGAAATTTGAGTTGAAGTTTGGTAGTGGGGCGCTGCGCAGTCAGCAAGATGCTGTCGCCACTGCTGCTGTGTCGAAGCCAGCGCCGTTGTCATCGCGGCACGCTTCTGACTCGAGAAACGTTCCTACATCCAGGGAATCGGTCGTATTAAATAACGATAATACCGATCAGCAAAGCAGCATCAAGAGACGAGAGCGGATCAATTCGTGTGTCGTCCTGACGGAATTAGTCGAAGACGAGCACGGTGGTGCCAACGAAGAGCTGTGTCAGCTCGCTGATAGCTTGCTGAGGGTAGATGATCGAGATCGAAAGCGCAACACTCTCCGAGTATCACTCCTACCAGAGCTGGGTGTCACCGCCCCACCTGTCATTCCACGTAGAGGATCAACAGGTTTGGATGTGGCGCTTGATGAACTATCCCGTGCCGATATTGAACAATGGCGTCTCGAACGGTGGGAGAATCAGCCCACTACCAACAAGATACGTGAATTTTCCGCAAGGCAGCACAAGATGGATGAGCAATACAATCATTCCTCCATAGCATTGAAAAAGGGAGCAAACAGCAACGACGTTGGAGGAAATAATTCCCTCACACAGCATTCCCAGGCCAGTTTGGGTGGCAGTATGTTCAGCACGGACATGCTCGAGGACTTTTTAGATTATTTGGAAGATGCTAGTGCCGCGCATGACAGCGTCTCCACCCCGGACACACAAGGGGAGGGAAGCTCGTCGTACCACGACAGCCCTCCCTCGCCTCGGGATGATGATGATGCCAACAAGTGGATAGAGGATGGCGCCCTACGGATATCACCCCCGCAGGACGAAAGTCCCATAGACGCAGAGGACGAGGAAGACGATGACGACCAAACGAGCGAAAAGAAGGGTGATGACGAAATGGCATACATTACCGGAGTGTGGCGAGATGTGGCATCCAAGTATGAGGTCAGCGAGAAGATCGTGGGGAGCGGTGGCTTCGGGGAGGTGCGGGACTGTTACGATAAAAAGACTGGCCAAATATATGTTGTCAAGACAATTTTCAAGCCGGAACAGAATGATACTACCAAGATCAACCTCATTAGAAATGAGATATTGTTATTGCATGAGGCACATCATCCAAATATTGTGGAGCTTCGGGACTTGTTTGAGGATGACAAGTACGTTCACATTGTCATGGAGCGGTGTACCGGCGGCGATTTATTCGACAGGGTAGTCAACGAAAATCCACGTAGGTTACGCTCTCCCACCGAGGCTATGAAACATGAGGCCCGGACCGCCAATTCGATGCGTTCGATACTCCACGTTCTGAAATACTTACATTCCAAGGGGATTGTTCATAGGGATATTAAGCCAGAACATTTCCTATTAACGTCGGATGAACGCGAGACGCAAAAGCTGAAGCTTATCGATTTTGGACTAGCACGGAAACACAAGCCTGGCAGCGCTCCCATGACGACATTTACGGGCTCGCCAAGCTTTGTGGCGCCCGAGGTGATTGCTCGACGATACGATCACATGTGCGATATGTTCTCGGTGGGAGTCACGGCGTACTTTTTGCTAACGGGAATGTTACCCTTTGACGGTCCCTCGGACGAGGAGACGTTTGACTTGATATCGGCGGGCAAATTCAAGTTCCCCTCGTCGGCGGTATTCTTATCGGACGATGCCAAGGATTTTATCACCAAGTTGCTAAAGGTGGATCCGAACAAGCGTATGTCGGCGGTTAAGTCGTTGAATCATCCGTGGTTGCTCAAGGCGGCCAGTTGTTAGATGGAGGCAAAACAGACATAAAACCATCTTACGGAAAGAAATAATGTACATATTTTTAAGGGGTATCTCATTTGTAAGAGCAATTTCCTTTAGAAGGATTCAAGACTGAATATTTATCATTACAGTTCGGTTGTCTGTACAACACATGCTTGAAGTTCGAGGGATGATGCGCTCACCATGTATGATATGGAAAGCTCATTTTACGTATAACAAGTTTCTTACCCTGCGAGCAGCTTCAACGATTGCCATTGGATTTTTCTCCGAGAAGGCTCAGATTGCAGAGGAACTCGGAGAGTTGGGATATTTCTTGTTCTTGGCGCAGGCTACTACTTCCTCTTCTCGTGCTATTAACGGCAGTAAGCTCATTCTCATCTCGCCAGTGTTCATCGGAGAAACAACCATCTCCAGTAACAAATCAGATGATAGGGGACTGGCACTTCCACTTTCCGTTCGGCTCGCGCCGTTATACTCAGACTTTCGAGCTAAGAACAGTGCTACGGTTCGACGTTGATACGATATGCACTACTATCTCCTCGAACGCTGTTACGATCGACGCCAGTCAATCCTGACAGATATAATATTTACATCGTTCCTAGAATAGAATATGTGACAAATATAATATTTACATCGTTCCTAAGAATATAATATCACATATTCTATTTACATCGTTCCTAGAATAGAATATGTCATTTCGTTCCCAAAATGACGAATAGAATAAAATGTTTCCACCGCTGCCCGACCGAACAGGCCTACGAATGCATACATGTGGAACTAATTTATATAATATGAGTGTCTGAATCTTCTCATGAATATCATGGTGCCGCACAGGGATCACGCCACATCAATGTTGTCCGTTGCTTGCACTCTGTGCATTTGATTTGACTGCCTTTTCGAGCTTTGGTGTGTATCTTCATCCCACAAGTTGGTCCTCCTTCCACTTTCCGATTTAGGCACTGGACCCACCTTTGTGGGTAAAGAATCAGCGTGCTGAGTACAGGAAGTTCAAGGCGGGGGAGTATAGTAAAATCACGATTGAACGGGTAAATGAACTGGACGCTGAGGGATTTGTATGGAGTCCTAGAGGACGCTAATCGAATCCTCTGACTCCACCCCGCCAATCAAGGGTGATAAGTTGACGGGCATCTACGTGCAGCCGTCCAATACTTCCATAATATGCGATGTATCTGTCGGAACAAATTCATGTGATGCCTCCCTGACATGTATTTCGTGGGTGTATACAAAAGACTGATGACTCTGTCGCTGCGAATTCTTTACATGCTGACAGATGATGAGAAGAGAGAGGCAAAATTTTGATTTGTACATGTCTCTCAATAGTTTAGATGTGGCACCCAAACACTTCCATTTAATTCAGCTGTAGGGGTCAATAAATATTTATTTTTCACAAATGTACATAACATGACTGAATGCTAGATATTGTGTAACAAAAATACACCCTGACTCATGACTATACTCATGATTTGATTTTTAATACACATATCTTAGTAGAACATTGATTTAATTGATTTAGCCAACCTTTGGTTGGTGGTCAACACAGTATTTATTGTTCATGCCTTTTTTTTGACTGCCTGATTTGGTGCATGTTGGATGTTTGCAAGGATTCACTCTGCCATATTGGTCCATATTTCAAAAATTAAGCCACAAGCTGACGTTGGGTCATCCTATTGACAGTATTCACAACATCTTCCACCTGTGGGAGAGATGCATGTTCCAAGTCCGTCGCATAAGCCATGGGAACATCTGCCCCAGTAATCCTCTCCATCGGTGCATCCAACCAATTAAACGCATCGGATTCCATCATGATAGCAGCAATCTCTGAGCCAATTCCGCATTGAGGCCAGCCAGTCTCAATAGACACGACGCGTCCTGTCTTCTTCACTGATTCGATAATAGTATCCCTATCAATAGGCCGGATAGTACGCAGGTTGATCACCTCACAAGAAGTTCCACTAGCAGTCAAAACCTCAGCCGCCTCCAAAGCCAGACCCACCATCTTTGAAAAGGTAACAATGGTCACATCGGTACCCTCCCTCTCGATCTTCGCCTTGCCAATAGGGATCAAAAAATCCTTATCCTGCGCCTCATCGCTCATCGGGAAACTCGTACCGTACATCAACTCATGCTCCAAAAAAACCACGGGATTATTATCCCGAATAGCTGCCTTCAGCAACCCCTTTGCATCCTCCGAACTGTAAGGAGCCAGAACCTTCAATCCAGGTACACTCGAGTACCAAGCCGCAAAGCACTGAGAATGCTGAGCAGACGTACCCGCGGCATTGCCATTCGGTCCACGAAATACAATGGGACAGGCAATATCCCCCGCACTCATATAATACTGCTTGGCCGCAGAGTTCACAATTTGATCAATAGCCTGCATGGAAAAATTCCACGTCATGAATTCCACCACTGGCCTCAAATCCTTGTATGCCGCACCAATGGCCATGCCCGTGAAGCCCATTTCGGTAATGGGAGTATCGATTACGCGTTTTGAGCCGTACTTTTGGTAGAGGCCTTTTGTGACCTTGTATGCTCCCTGGTATTGTGCGACTTCCTCGCCGAGGATGAAGACTTTTTCTTCCCGTTCCATCTCCTCGTCCATGGCAATGTTGAGGGCGTCGCGGACGGTCATGTCCACGGTTGCCATGCTGCGTTTGGCCTGGCCCTGGAAACGGCTGGTGGCCTATGAAAAGAAGGATTATTTTGGTTAGAGGTATGCATAGGGCATGTGATTTCCAATGTAGCTTTGATCGGCATTTCGCCACATCGGCCATCGGTGGCTACAAAACAAGATAGCACAAGATATGCACTTAGACGCAACCAATCTCGCTCAATTCTGACTGCCCCGAAGGCTCCACCAGACCTACGCAGCAAATGAACTCACCGCATGACGCTGCCTTGATATTGATCTAAAGCCCGCGCTGAACATGGCTGTATTGTTTTGGAAATGGCAACTATTGTACTAGTACTAGGTATGAATCGCCGTTGCCGATGGACGGATGAGGATGATGGTCGTCGTCGTCGTCGTCGTGCCGGTGCCGCCGGCTGGCAGGCGCAGATGTCTACGTCTGTCCGACGTCTCCGACTCATAGTTGTCGTGGAGAAACCCTATTATCAATAATATAACCAAGGGGGATATAATTGGACACAATGATGTAATGGCCAACGATACAATTTTCAAAACGCTTCTGCTTTTTCCCGCCGAACCCCAGTCATTTCCCTCGATCGGAAAGATTTGGTGGATGCATTACTTAATTGATTCCTACGTATAAACAAAATGACTGGTTTCGAAGTTGTCCGATGATATCCCATCGCATCATCGGGAAAACGTTGCTTAGTACACTCATTCAACTAGCTGTGCTGTCACGATCAGATTCAATTCCTATGTAGACCTCGTTTAATTCTATCGCCCACAAGAAATCCTAAAGAACTTCTCTAGCCGGCCGGCGATTTATTCTGTTATTAGTCATTACGACTCCATCTGCCACCAACTCGCATTCCGTTCACATAGGAATTCGTATCATCATCTTTGCAATTATCCCATTTGACTAGGATCCCGATTGCACAATGGTAACCTGGTTACCATTGTGCAATCGGGATCCTAGTCAAATGGGAATTTTCTCGTAAAGCAAGCTAAAGCGTTGAGTTTAGCTGATCGTGACAGTACTGCTCGGAAATATATGCACACCTCTCACAATTTCATTTACAATTGCAATAGAATGTAGACCAACCGTAATGATAGCACAGCGCCTACAGATGCAACTGCTTTTACTGTTGTCTTCTTCTGCTTTCTCTTCTAACTTTGAATAGCAGTGACTGGGGGTCGGTTGTGTGCTTAGAGCAATATCTGGTTACGTATGATGTGTGAAGTGACATGTGGGTGACCGATATGATCCTATGCATGTTTCCCATCCCTTTTGGGTTCATAATAATGGATTAGGACCACTTTGTGGTATCTGAGGGTCTTGCATCAGACTGAACACTCCATTCACAGCCTCGGCCAGGGTACTTGTGTGCACAATAAATGCTGGCCTATATCCACCATGTGCGTATGAGGTGTGAAGTGACATGTGGGCGGACCGATATGCTCCCACGCATGTTCCCCATCCTTAGTCGGTCCATACCAATGGATCAGGATCACCTCGTCGTTTCTGAGGGAATTGCTTCAGTCTCCATTATGGCCTTTGTCTGGAGACGTAGAATGAGATGTGAAGTGACACGCGAACGGGCCAATATACTCCCACACATGTTCCCCCAACTCTTTTGGGTCCATACCAATGGATCAGGACCACCTAGCTGTCTCTGAGGGCCTTGACTCAGTCTCAAAACTGTATTCCCAGCCATATCGGCCATGGTGCTTGGGTGCTCATTCTCTGGCCTATGTCTGGGCACGTATAAGGTGTGAAGTGGCACGAGGACGGGCCAATATGCTCACACGCATGTTTCCCTATCTCTATTGGGTTCATACCAATGGATTAGGACCGCTCCACAGTTTTTGAGGGTCTTGCTTCAGCAACAACACTCAATTCCCAGCTTCGGCCAGGGTGCCTGGATGCGCACTCCAGCCTATGTCCAGGTACATTTGAGGTGTGTGAAGTGACATGTGGGCGGACCCATATGCTCCCGTACATGTTTCCCCATCTCTTCTGGATCCATGTCAATGCAGCAGTATATTGAGATGTGTAGTGGCCATAATATGGTTATCGTATATCTCAATACATATATCTCAATAAAAGTAACTAGGTTGGATACTCTCTTCGCCGGAGAACCGGACCCTCGGTTGTTACTGTTATTGAGATATACCATAACCATATTATGGCCGCTACATACACATATAGTGGCCATATGGTTATCCTGTATGTCAATATAAAACTCCCTAGCCATTTCTGAGTTTGCTGATTTAGCCTCAACACACCATTCTACCGCAACATGTTGACTTTTGCAGGCCATACCTATAGAGTGATTACCTTACCGACTAGAGAGAGGTAGGAGTAGTCTTGTATCTATCCTGATCTATTAATTTCCTTGAAGGGAAAGACACTATGCGAGAAAGAACCCCTTTTGTCACTTTTTCTCATACACCAAAAAGGTTTTCTGCACCCATGCAGACATTTTTGGAAATAATCATCTCTTGAAGCCAGTATGTCGTTGGATGTGTATGCAATCTCTATGTAGCACTTACACGGTTGATTCAGTTCCTCCGGCTTGTCCTTCGCCTTCGGTTGATGACGAGAATTTCAATTATTTGACTTGAGATGGTGATATGGCGTAAGCTACCTGTTTTGGACATGCAAAAGTCTTGTGTAACCATCAGTATCTTGAAGGGACTAATAGACAAGCCGCTATTCAAAATAGCAGCAAGGCACTATCTAGCATGCACCATGCTACCCGAGAACTTTTTGTAACTTTTTCATACACTAGGAATAATTCAAGGCTTTGCTCTGACTCTGCATGTTTGCATCTAATCTGGAAGGAAGAATCATCTCTCGAAGCTATTTGTTGGATGGACCATTATTATCTGTGTCGAGACTCAGCACATCACAGAGTCTAAGTTTAAGAGCCCAAGAGGTCACATGTCACTATTCATAGGCTTCAATAAGTATTTGGCTTCACATATTAGACAATGCCTTCAAGAAGTACGATATCGAGCAATTCAAACAAGAGTTTCAAGCAGCAAGCCTGTAAAGTGCAAGTGCAGATCATACGTAAAAGCACAAAGGCATCTAAGTAAGAACCAAGGCCTCGATATTCTTGCGACGTGTAGTATGTGCTCGGTTACCGCAGGCCAGGAAAGCTAGGTAGATCAAATTTTAACGGTTATCACCTTAATCTCGCATGAGCTACGCGATTTAGCGCTTGATAGTCCGGAGCTGCTCCAAAGAAGGAGCAGAAGATGAAAACTGGCATCACTGTACGATCCATAATCGTCCTCGTCCTCCTCCGTCTTCACTGGAACACTTGTCGGCTTCTCGTCGTAAGCCAGTGCACCGGCGAGCTCCGCGTCGTCGGCATTGAAGTGGCAGCAGTAGCATTGACAGCAACAATAGCGTTCTTTGGGGGCGGCTGTACAAATGAGCGGGTTGCAAGCGAGATCGTGAACACAAATAAGATTGAAGAGTAGTACCCATCACGGCATACCTCGCCCACTGTAGACGTAGACGTGTCCTGCCTAGATGTCATTTTGGGCCATTGGCGCTCTCCAATCGAATCCGATGGAATTGAGAAGGTCGATCCGTTCCTCTGACATGTGGGATGGCTTCTTCTTCGACATCAGCTTGAACTGAGATCGCTGGTTCAAGATCCAAATCCCAAGGGGTGTGTG
>JALLAU010000891.1:0-12193 GCA_036939495.1 Thalassiosira hispida
TATGCGTAGTCGGATAGACGCCAACCCTTTCGGTTCATGGCTAGGGGGAGGGTCGGAAGAGGATCGATCACAGTACAGCTGATCTCGGCTGATCACAGTTTGGTACGTCAGGTCAAGCTATGTGCTCACATCATCATCATACCCCAACCCCAATCTACTCCATAAAAAACAAAAGTTATCTCTGACGAAACATAACATGTGCCAACCAACAACAATCAACACTCCGACCCGCCGGGTAGTAATCGCCGGAGCCGGTCCCGCTGGACTACTCCTCCAAGCTCTACTCCACAACCGCAACAAGTCACCCAACGCTCGTGTCCTCTACGATGTCACCCTCATCGAATCTCGACAGGACTTGGGTCAACTCGACCAGAACGAGCTGCAGGCTCATCGTTCTTGGATGATTGGTCTCGCCGGCCACGGTCTCGAGGCAATCCGATCAGTTCCTGGCCTGTACGAAAATTACTGCAAGGGTGTTGGTATCCAAGTGACAGAGGGTGCAGTATACCTAGGCAGTAGAAAGATGAGCATGGGATCACAAAATAAGAACGGGACGGAAACACCGGAAACGTTTATAGTCGATCGTAACTTTATCGTTGCCGCGCTGGCACGATATGCCAAGGACAACATTGTAAGCAGTCCATACTACACCTCCAAATACGAAACGGAACTATTATATGTTGACTCAGAGAATCATCGTGTATTCATTCGTAACAAGGCAACAAAGGAAGAAGAGTATCTATCATACGATTTGTTGGTGGGTGCGGATGGCATACGTTCCACTGTGAGGGAGGCGTTGGTAAAGCGTCACTTTGACTATGAATTGCAAGTCAGCGATATCTTCTCGACGTTTAAGGCGGTTCATATCCAGCGTCCCGAGGCATTGAGTCCCACGTCTATCTCGTTCTTGCCAGCGTGTTTTCCATCCTTTAATGGGATTTGTATGCCTGAAACCGGGAACATGGTGAATCTATCTGTGGGTGTCTCACGGAATGAGTTTGATTCCATATCTAGTGATTTGAAATCAGATGATCCCAATGTGGTCGCTCAATACTTTAAGGCGAATTTTAAGGCCTTCACTTTGACCGAGGAGGGGTACTTGGATTGGGCAACACAGTGGGTCAATCAGCGTTGGAATAGAACAGGACAGGTTCATTGCAATAGATATTCCAGCGTGGAATGTAAGATTGTCATGATGGGTGATAGTGTACACGCCACGAGTCCAAGCATTGGTATGGGTATGAATACTGCGTTGAGGGATTGCCAAAAATTCAATGAGCTGCTTGACAAATTCGAAGATGATCTAGATAAGGCCCTTCCGCAGTATTCGATTGATCGAGTCCCTGAAGGAAATGCATTGACCAATTTGGCACTTAACCTTTAATGCTTTGATGCCAAAGTTCAAATGAAGTCTATGGTGGGATCAATGGTACGATCGGGACTACACTACCTCTTCCCATCATTCATCAGCCCCGACCCGAATGCACTCATTGGCACGCCAGAGCATACCTTGTCAGATGCTTACCAATTGGCAACGAAACAGGGAACGTTACGAAAGCATTGGGCGGTCAATCAGCGTATACGCCAAGATTTCTTCGAGAAGGAAACTGGTATGGTTATGGTGAAGGAAGAGAAGAAATCTAAGTCATCGCTGTCGATGAAACATGCACTTGTGGTGGCCCCTGTGGCTGCTTGTGCAGTGGCAATGTTTGTCAAGAGCCAGTAGTTGAAAGAAATTTCCTGTTTAGTCTTTGTAACCGAGAATGTTAGGCTCAACTATGTCTGAATTAAATGTAATTAATAAGGATTACCAATTAGTAATCAACAAAATATGGTACTTTGCACAGTGCCACAGAGCAAATGATGTGATATGAATAATGACAAATCAATTTTCATGAGGTTCCTGAGGATCTGTCCAAGTTGGCACAGCATAACAAAGGATTAAAACATCAACATCTTAAGTACCATACCTACACAAAACTCTCTGACCATCTTGGGGAAGATTCGCCGTGTTGGAAACTGCTGCAAATGTAAACAATCTAATTCTACTAGTTGGTATTTTGTCTTCATTCAAGACTTTTACAAACGATAGAAGATTTGTTGAACCCAATCTAATAGTGTTGCTTTGTTAACCAAGCATTTCGAGTCAACTTCGTCACGTTGATTATTCATCAACAGATGACAAACACCACAGCAAACCCAAAAGAAGAAAACAGACTAGAAAGATAGATCATAGGAAGGAACAGGGGGCTCCACGAGCATGGTGCAGTGTCGAATACGCCAGTCAAAAAGGGAATTGTTCACTACCTATCAATATCTTCTTATCTTGAAAAAGTACTATGTCTTTGCTTGCTAATCACTGTTTCAATCATACCTTCTGTAGTGAGTCGTCTGAGAAGACTGTCTCTGTTCTTGTAACTGTTCTGGAGTAATCATGTAATTTTTATTCCAGGCCATCGCTGCAATGAGAGCCGCAACTAGACCAATATACCCTCCTGTAATGGCTGCTCGCTGACCATTTGTAATTCGATAGTAATTCGGTGGAGTGTGACCCACTGGATTATAAAATCTCATGAATGTTTCGTACCCTCCTCCCAACAAAATTAAGTAAAAGATGGGATTTTGAATTATTCCCTGGTATGCCATCGTACCACCCAGTCCCAAACCCACAAGCTGTTGGGATCATGTTGTGGCGGAGAGTGGTGGAAACGTTAGATATTACATAATTGTTGCATGATATGTGTACAAGTGCCATATAGAAAACTTACCCCAGCGTAGGGACTAACGGCCCCACATATACGGCCACCGTCCATCATTCCAAGAGGAAGCATATTGAACAAATTGATCATGAATCCAAAATCTTTGTGCACAATTTGTGATCTGGGATGAGTTAAGGATGCAACAGATATGAAATAGAATTGATATTAAAGAAGAAAAGATAATTCATACCTGCCAGCGCAAACATTAAAGGGCTGTCCATAGCATGAGCTGCTCCTGCAAACCCTAGCGCCCCAACACTTCCCAGTACAGGCCCACCAAACGCTACCAACGCTTCCTCGTATGCATCCTTTGGCCGGTTCTTCATGGCTACTGCTGCTCCCATGAAGGGTATGAATACCATGGGGCTAAAGGGAATGTCTAACTTCTTCATCGCTAATGCATGGCCACTTTCATGGATCAAAAGGAGAGAGGTCATTCCCACAGCGTAGGGAAATCCGACTGTGTAGGCAGCAATATATAGGATGAAACATGATACAGATACATCAACAGGAATACTAATGAGATGAGAACAAACGTGCATGTGCTATCAACGTCACGAATATTGGTGTTAATGTACTCACAAAAGGCAGTGTATGCACCCACTGAGAGGAGCAAGGATCCCAGCGATGCAAATTTGGTAAGTTTCAAGGCACCAAGGAGGTACTTTCCTTTGCCAAGTATCAGCAAACCTCCAGTGCCGATCATGCCAAGGCTGGATACAAGGCGACCGCCACGAGGTGGTTTTGGTTGTTGGGAAGAGTAGATTCGTACCGCTGCGAAATGACTTGCACCGAGAAGGTAGGGGTTTACCATGCCGAGACTTAAGCTGGTCACGAGAGGAGAGGCAGCAGTGAGAGACGGGGAAATTTTCCCAGCAGTTCTGCCTACACAACGAGATCGAGGGAGCAGTGACGACGATTTGCTCAAGCTAAGTTGGCGCGAATGATAATATGCTAGCCGGAGGGGCGAAGAGATGAATGGCGAAGACCTCTTTGGCAGGGCCAGCCTTAACGCCTGGAATCTCATCATCGTGGTGGTCGTTGAATCTGTGATCTGGGCTGGGAAAAAGGAAATCTGCAATCCCTGATCCCGAGTTGACATAAGAAATCGGTGACCTTCCCGCCAACTCAGTATCTTGGCGATTGCTTGATTATTTCACCCCGCTCACCAGGTTTGTTGATATCCCAAAAAAATCGCCAATAAATATTATTGGCGAATAGTTTATGGCGGGAGCCCAATCATCCATTCTCGACTCTCCCATAGATTACTATCTTCTCTCTCCTACTCGAGTCATCACTGGAAGTGGAAGGATGGAGCGCTATGCATTAGCGTGGATTGCTGCTTTGTGCACTGCATCATACTTCTGCCAAATATGCGAAGCATTGTTTGTTCGGCTTCCTCGGCATTCGTTTTCTTCTTTAGCCCCAATACACTCTGCCAATGCACGTCAAAGGCAGCCTATGCAACATATTATGATGATATCAAGTGGCTTTTCCTTCAGTGATGGCGAGCTAATGTTGGTCTCTTTGCAAAAGCCTTTGGGTATATTACTTGAACAGGAACCGCAAGGTCCAATCATCGTGACAGAAGTAAACGGAGGTGGGTCAGCAGGTAGTGCAGGTGTGAAAGTAGGAGACGCCCTATTGGCAGTTCAGAATGCCTCAGTTGAGAGTGCAGATCTGGAGGAGGTGTTGGCTTTTATTAGGAATGCCCCTAGGGTAATAAATCTACGTTTCTTGAGGAAGGAATAGTTTGATGATAAAATATAAAATGGTATCTTAATGACAAAAAAATGTTATCATTATTATCATGTTCAGTTCAGAGATAAAGTGATTTACTTTGATTTTGCCTTTTTGCTCTCCTCTTTCTTCTCCTGCTTCTTCCTCTTCTCGTGCTCTCTCCACAAATCCATCTCTCTTACCACATCATCGGGTAGAACTTCCCGAAACGATGGCAACTCCGCAACAAATAGCAAAGAATGGGCCCATCCAGGATAGCTACTAAATCTATCACGAAACAAATCCCCTACACGCTTGTAAATTGTTGGTGTGATACTTTTGGCTTCTCCCAGCACAGTAGGATCATAATCTCTACTGGCAATATGCTGCACATGCACATCTACTGGTATGGCATCATCTTGATCCAAGGAAAATAGAGCAACGCAATCAGCAACCTTGCGACCAATGCCACTGAATTTAGTCAATTCATCTTGCACTGTCTGGGAATTTTGTTGTGGTCGAAGGTTCAATAAGAAATCTTCTCCTCCACATTCTACAAGTAGATTCCGAGTTTCAATAATGTATTTGGCCCGATAGCCATAACCCATACCACGCAGTTCATCTTCGGTAGCATCCGCAAGAGACGCCAATGCAGGGAACGAGAACAATGACAAAGCACCACTGATATCATCACCATCCTGTCGGGTTGGAATCTCAATCATAAATGAACCATACTTCTCCCGAAACGATGCGATCATCTTTGCTATCCGCGGTATATTATTGTTGCTAGAGCAAATAAACGAAAACATACATTCCAATGGAGCCTGGCGTAAGATACGAACCCCGGGTATGGCCTTGGCGATTTTGGCGAGTCGTGCATCCTCCATAGACCATTCTTTATAAAGTGGTGCCAGTGGGGTTTCAAGTCGAAAGTACCGTTGGAGGTCTTCCTTCGCTCCATCCGTTGGCCCGTGTAGTATGCGAAAAAGGGTGGTGGTGGGTGTTTCCCGAATGGATATTACCCGGTTTTGAAGAGGTCCTACCCACTCCTTTGCATCGTGTGTTCCCCATGCAGATTGTTTCCGTGAAGAGCCAGCTGTAGTGCTTGCAGCACCCGCTGCATCCTCAACTACCAACCAATTGAAGCATTGACCAGTTGTAAGAGTAGCAGAGGGTCTCAATTCCAGTGCTGGAACTTCAAGATCAACCCACTCATTCTCTGGTGCCAACTTTGCAAGATCAGACGATATGATTCGAACGGCAGGCATTTTTGATGGGGAAGGAGATGCAGACTTTCTCGGACTTTTTGACTTGGTTTGTTTAGGAGGAGTCATTGTTGCTGGGGTAGATGCAGACGACTTCCTAGGACTTTTCAATTCGACCCGTCTAATAGAAGCAGGTGTTTCTGGAGTTTGGTACGCATCATTCTGATGTCTAGAATTGTTCCATACATCATAGTCTACCAATCCAGGACCATAACAACCCCTCTCCCAAGCCCCCCTCTTCTCTAAGTACGTAAACTTGGCTGCCGCGGGTGAAACACCCGGCAGACACACAACTTCAATCAAACTTCGATTGCGCACATCCTCCTCAAAACTTTTTCCGTTCGCTTTTTTGGCCTTGTTCATTGCACTCTTGAACACACGCTGTGACATTTCATCATTGGCTGCAACAAGCTTCCCATCAATGAACCAATCTATAAAATGCTTCACAAAGAACTTTGCTCCAGTAGTGCCATTGGCAATCACAATCCTTTTTATACCCAAGTGCTCGCTCTCAGTATTAAGTGCACCCTCACAGAATTCTCGAATTGGATTGGCCACCTCCTGTTCAATATCGGTATCCAAACTTCCTTCTCGTTCACACTCCGCCACAATATCCCACACGGCAAATCCTTTCGATACCATCCGTTCCAACTGTTGTGGATACTCCAAAATCTCATCCGAATTGTGTCGAAGATGTTCATGGAAGTAAACGTAGGGTTTGCCAGTTTTGGGGGATATGGCAGGGGAGCGACGGAATCCGAGAGCGTCTCCAGCAAGGTACCAAAAGGCATTGAGGGGATGGCCGTACATTTCGTTGCGGTCGAGGGAGGTTATGGATGGGTGTGTGCCTAGGATGAGAGTATGAACTGGTGGGCAGGCGTATTGGTTTGTGGGTGTTTGGGTAGGTGTGATAGCAGCAGCAGCAGCAGCAGCAGCAGCAGCAGCAGCAGCAGCAGCAGCAGCATGGGAGTGCAATGTGTTCGTATCGGCTGTTGTTAGCACATTTCCCCACCAGGCTGGTTCGAATGATCGAGTACGCTCCACGGGTGTTTTTGTCGCGGATGACTTGGATTTGGCCTTCTTGCTTGATTTGTTGGGGGGTGATTTGGCCTGCTTCCGTTTCGTCGTCGCAGATTCTTTGGTGGGAGTTATGATATTATTCTTTGTTTGATGCTTCTTCTTTAATTGGGCAGTATGGGACTTGGGTTTTGTTGCCGTGGAGCTTCCTTTGGCTTTGGTAGTCATTTTGGCGGCGGCTTGGGCATACATCATAACGACAACATCACTACTGGCATCACCATCTCCGGCATCTGGAGCTTGAGATGAGAAATATCGAGACGTTACCGATCCACTCGTGTCATGCGAAGAGAAATATGGAGACGATCGCGCCGTCGTCGACCTAGACGATCGACGGAGCGTTGAAACATCAGCTGGCGTCGTGTCCATCATGCAATCCGCTCGAAGTAGCCGAGGAGGGATGAATAAGGTTGATGCACAACAAGATATGCGCCTAGCAAATAACGTTGGATAGAAGATGATGAAAAAAGTCAGTGATGGGAGATGTACTCGCATGCTACAATCCAACCTCTACCAACCAAAGGCGATCTGTGGTTGTCTCTGATTTGTTGGCGTTGGCATTATGTTGCGTTAGAGGGTAAAAGAGCGGGAGCTTTTGGTTGGTGGTACTTTTGGGATCCTACCTGAGTTAATCTAAGGAATCAGTATCCAGTCCGGCGCGAGACATTTTACTCCCAACCCCCCAAAACCTCACAAGTCAGTGTCCCCCACAAAACACGACACAGTCGGTGCATGTTCGCGTTGATAATGCTGATCAATATTATGTTCGCCACAAAATCCTTTGGCCGATAAATCAGTGGATGTTGCCCTACTTTTATATAACTAACAACAATTGAATAGCCATGTTTTCCATGAAGTATACGAGCCCAAAAGTGACTCCGAAAAAGGGAGTCGCTCCCTCGATGGCGGCTACTGCGTTGGACCCTTCGCATCATTCGGCATCAATATCGTCTTCTGCGAATCGTCAGAATGGTGGTGATTTCACGACAAGAAGAAATAATGACCATTCGGCAGATAATGGCTTTACTCGGAAAGATGATGAAGCTCTACAAAAGTCTTTCAAAGGAGATGACTACGCAGCTACGGATGTTATTGTGTCTGACAATAACACAAATCAATCATCATTGACCAATAAAGACAACATGACTGAAAATCGTCATGATTCAGCTCGTCTTCAAATGAAGTCTTTGAGGATAAATAATGGTATAACGGCTACTTTGGATGAATCTAACCACTTGACCAAAGACGACACGATATCCAGCCATGATTCCTACTCTATCATGTCAGAAAATGATTCTGCAGTGGCTAAAATCGGGCCTAGATCGAATTTACTTGCACTGTTGGATAAAGCGTATGTGGAATCTGGCATGTCTGATGATGATAATAAAAAGAAGAAGATGCTACTACTCTCCCAAAAAAGAAGTGATGGAAATAAAAGCACTGAGCAAAATAATGCTGATTCTGATCCAATCGTGGCAAAATATTATTGCGTGGGAGGAGAACGTAATTCATCTAATGCTGTGGATGATGAAAACATGATAGTGGACCAAGAAGAACATAATTCGTCTGCTGTGGATGATGAAACAACAAATGACATTATTGATTTTGATCAAATGCAAGTCAGTGATGGTGACAGGAGTAATTTGAAGTCCACTGAATCATCATCAACAAACCTTCCCAAAGCATATGATTTCCAGGAGAAACCACTTATTGCGTACCGACGAACTACTTCAATGGAGCCCCTAGTATTATTTGACATGATGCAAGAGGACATAAATCAACCCACACTACTACAACACACAGCATTAGTTGAGGAGCAATCTTCTGTAGATGTGGCACCACCCATTGTTGGACAAACCAACAGTCTCCCAAGCTCATTATCTGACGGTGAAGAAGAAGTAAGGGACAATGATGCACGGTTAAAGACACCAATAACGCATCGCAAAGAAAAAAATACAAATCCATCCTCAACACAACAACCTGCATCTCCCATAATGTCAGAACAAGGTGATGCATATGGGGATGATGATGAACCATTATCATTGCCCATAATATTGGAGTCGCCTGCTCATAGTGATGGGGCTACTGAATCTGAAATTGGGGGTGATACATACTTTGAACCAGATCCTCCTCTGCCTGTGTTAGATGAAACGAAACCGAGAAGTGATAGCATCGAGGATGATCTAGTCCATGTTACTTTGCCACCGAGGGTGAATCGAACAACATCGAATGGAAAGAATGCAAAGGACATTAGCACTCCATTTTTGCCAGACTGTCCATCCACCTCTTCACATGCCGTAGATCCACCAGGAACAAAACAGAGTCATCCCCTCCTCCCGCCAATATCACCCCGTCAACCATTCGTCTCTCACGCACCCAATTTCTCGCACACGCACTCCCTCCTAGACGACTGCAGCGACGAAGAGGACGAACTGACATCCTTTAGAATCGTAGATAGCCCAACACGTCATACCCATTCCTACTCCTGCCTCCCCCGACCACGTTCCAACAGCGATGAGGGCAGCTCGCCATTCTCGGCCTACTTCAAAAAGCAAAAGCAGCAGCAAGCAGCAGCAGGCAATAATGCTCATCCTAAAAGGCATACTAACTCAAGTAGTAGTAGCACTACCCATAATTCGGCATCAGGAACATCATATTATAGCTCTGCGAATCAAGTTGCCAGCAATAACATCCAGCAGGCATTGTTGAAAACACGACATCGTCGATGGGATTGTCAATCGGCATATGCGGGACCTCATGCACAATCGAAGGAAGTGTTTGATATATCGAACCGTGGTCATTGTATTGCCGGGTACCTCTCGGAGAATGGGGATGTGGCAGCGCTTGCGGCCCGGCTGTCGGTTTCGGTGGAGGCTGTACGGGCGGCAGCATTGGCTTCGGGTCTTTGGAGGACTGTACGACTTGTTCGGTTGCCACGGGGACTGTTTTGGAATGAAGATAACAGCGAGATCTGGGCATTGTTGAGAATGCTCCATTCCACCTTTCCGATGCTACAGCAAATTGATTTTGGTGGTGACATTTCCAGAGTCATGAGTGGCGCTGATGATATTGCGAGTACTGATAATGATTGGAGGACTGATATTCTGGTGTACATAATGGAATGTATTCCGAACCTAGTTGCAATTGATGGCTTTGCGGTGGAGAAGGAACAACCGTCTCCTGGGGTTGAAAGCCATAATAGCAGCGAAAAAGATCCTGCGAAAGAGGCCAAGAGTCAATTGCATGAACCTATACCTTTGAACAGAAGCCCGAATGATAGACAGGGAAAAGGTAGCAGTCCCAATGGAGCTGTTGATAGTGCAGCAGCGTGCGGAGATTGCCGCCTTGACTGTGAGCTAGATGCCATATGCGGGCTGTCGAATCTTGTGGACAGTCAGGCTGAGAATAGTCAATTGAACACCTCCACGAGTGCAACAGTGGGTGGTAGGGATCTCAACGACAGTATGTTATCCAACGATGGAATAACTCGGTCAAACCACGCTGAAGGGTTCTCGCGAGCTCTTAAAGCAGAGCAATTTGATGTGGGAGAGGTCATTTCATTCGATGCTACTGAAGATGTATCAGACAATATGACATCCCTGGTTGATAGGTGTGCTTCGGCGGATTCGCAAAATGAACAGGAGATTTTAGAAGGCTCGCCATCAAATGAATCTACTGACGATAGAATGAGAAAGTCACCAACTTTATCATTGTCGTCTTCCATGCTATCCTCTCGATCATGGGGGAGCAATGGCAGCGGCTCGCGTCCACCGCCATGTCCAAACTCAGCGACTTGGTCACGTCCAGTACGTCTCCCTAAGAAGCCCAAGGATCGAAAGAAGTCCAAAGGATCATTCATCAAAACTGGGACTAATAGGTTGAAAAGACGAGTTTTGGGCTTGATTCCTTCAGTATCCATGATGGATGAGGAGGAGGAAGACGATGATGATAGCGAGGGCTCTGAAGATGCAGTGGAAACGGAATGTCCCACAGACCTTTTGTGAATGAGATAAAATGACTCGCTTGCAGTTGAACCTAACAACATGAAAGCTATATCCAAACAATTCTGTAGTATAACACGCCTCACAATGTCTGGGTATACATATTTACATTGCTTGTATCCTTCTAGTTCAGTATAGGAGACGACGGTCCCAGAAGAAAGTGGCGAGAAGGATTTTGTTGAATACGCTAGATTTGTACCTTGTTGGCTTTGCCTAAAACATCTCTCGCTATGCCCTTGAAAAGTCTGATACCTTACAAACATGCCAACCCAGCTGCCTCGCATTTTGTAGGTCTGACCATTCTTGCCAATCTTATCTAGAATGACCACTCTTATCCCCGTGTATGGATGTCAGCTTTCGTGTGAGATCTCATTGGTCTCGACGACAGCCATGTCGTCAGGACATTAGCAATGTAATGTGGAATGTGTGGCCTGAGAAAAGGCACATCAAAATTCCAAGCAAGCAATGCCAAGCCTTGGGCTATACTGTGAACAAGCCTAGGTTGGCATCCGTTTCATACTACACGATATGAATGAGTGCAGCTATTGCGTAAATGTTATGGCTGACACTTGCCAGGGCGGCATGAGAATTATGCCCCGCCCTTGTCTCAAAGGTGTCATGAGAGTGTTGTTTGCTCCTTGCGTCACCTGCACAAAAAATAGCAAGAGCTATAATCTACTTATATTTTCGGCCAGACTTCCTACTACACCAACTTGGATCTCTCGGAGACGATGACAGGCGTCTGTGCACGTCCATTGAGGACCCTGAGTTGGCGCATGAGATTCTTAGCATCAAGCACAACGATCCCGAAGTTAAACGTCTTCAGTTGGGCTGGGTTGATGTATTCGATAGTTTTGGATGGAGACGCCCGGATGTACCATCGCGGATCTTCATCATTGTGATCATCTTGTTGTGGATGGACTGTGTGGTGGCATCCAACAACCATTGTACCCAGATACTCGAGTTGATCTTCAAAAGACGCTGATCAGTTGAACATCTTGATTCCATTTTTGAGACATAATCCCACCCTTCGAGAGATTTTGCCATACGGAGATAATCTTGGACATTCAGGTATCAACGTTCTATCAGCTGCCGTGTTGGACCGCTCAGAAGACTTTCTCTTGAGAAACTCGGCATGAATGACACGAAGAGCTCGATCTGAGCAAATTCCATTTCAATGGTAGCAATTTAGATGAAACAGGAAACTGGGAATAATCAGATTTGTCATTGAATGCTACTCAAAACTGCTATCCATACCAATGAAACTTAATGATGTGCATCTTCTATCGGTTGTAGAAATGCAACACTGTGTGTGTGGGGGGGTGCTCAGAGAAATACCAAAGTCGTACCCCGGTAAGGGCTTGGGTGTGGC
>JALLAU010000892.1:0-12170 GCA_036939495.1 Thalassiosira hispida
TCCTACCTCGTAGCCAACCTCTCCAGAGGTGGTCCAGCTAGGAAAAAAATACCCCTAGAAGGCAGCTCAACAGGGTTCTCTGTCAGGCTTCGCGATGGGTGTATTCCACACAGCGCTTGAGAGTGAGGACGAGGGAGGGGATATCAGTGCACCGAGGGTGTTGCCCCACAATCGCCGATCGCCGATGTGGTTACTGGCTCGTCGTCCTTGAAGCTCGAGACCCCCCACATTGCCAACATGGGTCAAGAAGCGATTGTGATGGGCGCAGCACGCTATGGCGGACCGGTTTAGGATGTTTATTGCCGCCGGCGACTATGGGAGTTTGTGCAGGTTTGTGCCATTGTCTTTGTGGATGCTTCTGCTAGGTAGGTATCGTACCTACGATACAACACGAGGCGAGGAGAGGAGCTAGCAGTGCTAGCAGGCGTCTGTCGTCCCCTCGAATCCCGAGCGAGAGGTGCAAACAAATCTTGGATTTCGACTGTCATAACTCCAGTGTCAATTCCTTGGATCACCTCTTTACCTACAACAACACAAAACAACATTGACCATGGTGCTCTCGCCGTCGACCCTCCTTGTAGCCGCTGCCCTTATTGCAGCCCCAAGCGCTCTATCACTATCAATCAAGCCTTCCCCGCCTTCGCATCCGCCCAAGTCACTGTCTTCACGCTCGTCAAGTAGAGTACGGCCGCAGCATCAACAGCGGTCGTCCCCATTGCGTGCCTACACGGTGGCAGATAATAATAACAACAAATCATGGTTATCCCTCTGGAAAATTTCTAAGTCCTTCGAGGACTTTACGTCGCAGTTTGGAGCAGCGGAAGGTACGTTCCCGGTGATGGGTGATGGAGATGGAGGTGGGGGCAATGATGGGAGTTGTCAATTGAGAAAGTGCGGAATATAACTCTACGTTTGCCATGATGATTTGTGCTATAAATCCTTGACTGAATGATGGAAAAAAGGGCATTGCTAGTTGCTAGCCGCCATCTACACACCTTGCAGTAGCTTGCAGTAATTTTCTTTGGCTAATGTTGCCCTATTTGCATGTTAGCTCGCATTCACTCAACACTCACCAACTCCTTTCCTATTTTCAATGATTAGACTCGCTATTTTCGTTTGAGGGGGGATCTGCGACGAAGGTAGCTACAAGGCCATTGATGCCCAATCTGGAAGTGGAGGCTGCGATGGATATGAGTACGGAAAAAGACGACGGGCTCCTTTCCGAACTAAATGCCCTCACGAAATCTTTTTCAGACCTTCAGTCGTCCATGGACTACAAGTCTCAACTATATGATGAGACAATCAAGAACTATGAATTCAAGGTTGACAGTTTGGAAGAGAAGAATACTTTGTTGGAGGAGGGATTAAACCGTTTGACCGTGTCTATGGAGGGACAGAATCAACAACTGCAAGAGTTGCAGCAAGGGAAGAAAGGCAATGCTGCGAAAGAAGAAAAAAATATCGCAGACGACGTTGGCTTCCTTTTGCAAGCTCAGGAGAACGTGAAAGTCTTAGAAGGTGATAACGAAATGCTTCGTCTGAGGTTGAGGGCATTGGAAGTTGAGTTGAGCGACATTGCGTTTGAATCACGCAAGGTGATTCCAGCTGCTCTTGCCACAGTGGCAAATCACAGTGTCGCTGTTCAAACGGATGTAAAGGATCCAAGTAGTGCGGAGGCAGTTGCCATCAGTGTCAACAGTGCCAAGCTTTCACCCAAGGAACCTGTACCTCCACACATTTACCAACAACGCCAATTCGAACAGCTCCAATTGCAAGTGGAAGAGTACACACAAGAACGATCGAGTGTTCGTACACTGTTTGGACTTGGCATTCGCAGAGGAGTGAATAAGGTGGGGAGAGCGTTGAACCTCTGGAGTCCATTGTATAATATGATCCTCTGGGGAGAGTTGAGGGGATAAAAGGTGGCTGTTTAACTACGTCGAAGGAGCAATGAGTAGGTACGGGTCCGGGCAATTGATATGGGGATACCATGTTATGTGTGAATGAAGATGAATGGTCGTCGATATTACTTATATTAGTTGCGAGAGAAGAATTATCAAAACATGTAGGATAATATGTAATTGTACAGATATATTTTTCTACAAGGGGGTCATATTTACCGCAGCTGCGCAGGCTCTTATCGCAACTCCTAACATGAGAGAGCTAAAGAAGAACACCATGCGATGTAGCACTCAAGAGGATGGCTGTAAGGTGTTGCGTTGCCATCGCTCTACTAAGTAGAGTTGTTGCAGTTCTGTCTTTCAGTAGCATGATTCTGTGCTCTGTACACCTGCTCCTTGCTCAAGTGACAGCAACAAACTTGAGTCTGCTCTCTTCTCTCCTCTTAGCTCAGCCACACTAGCAGTACACGCACAAAGGGCAGACCTTCCCGCCAAAACAGAAAGGGCTCGTCTCTTTGCTCTAAAATCTCATCTCGCTTTCCTTTACTAGATTTCACATACCAGACTTATACTGAGTATTGATGTATCGATGCAAGTGTTGTTCAATACTGGCACCGAAGCGAATCAATCAATTCAAGATTCGTGTATCTCTGGAGATGTTTGAACATTGTTATATCATGAAACTTGCTCACAAATATATGAGCCTTTTCCTGCCGATGATTGCACGCAAGCAACAACACGCAACTTTTTCTCTACGGTTTTCTGGTTCTGTCATATTATTTACTTCTGAGTTTTTGACTCCATTATTTGAGCAGTAAGGTATGTTATGATCTACTAATACTAGCATCTGGATGCCATTTCATAGTCCTATAAGAGAGGGGGCCAGGCCAAAGCTAAGCACACATTTTATTGGTCTTATCTGGTACAATAGCTGATTTCAATCTTATTCTTGAGCAACATTTTCTATATCAACCGAGTAAGTGCTGCTACTATTACACGACCCTTTTCCTCTATCACCTCATCAGTAAAATAATCCTCTTCTTTTCCTTCCAGAGGCGTCAGTCTCACGGACTGATATGTGAAGAACAACTTATAACGCTGGTTCTGCCTTAAGCCCCTCCAAGACGAAACGATGACGGCTAAACCTAAACCTAGCCATAGTTGTCCTATACTTAATTGATCTTATTATATCTATTCTTAGCAGCGCGGATGGACACGGACATAATATAGATTCAATCAAAGTATTCTTGAGAAGGGAAGCGTCAAAATGCATAATCTGAGTCATCTTTGCCCTCCTAACAGGAGCAAGTGTTTCTAGCTCCCACTCATAAGTATACCCCTCCGTTTGGGAAAACTTCCACTCACAACTGCCTAAACCTTAACATTGTGTGCCATTGACATCATCTCCCAGATTCAAAAAAAATAGCTCGTCCCCACTCATCTTTTTCTTTAGTCGTCCTAGTGGCGCAATATCATCCTACAATATGACCCAAAACACAATTCATATCCACCCACTAGTACAAAGTTACGTTGAGGACCCAATTCATCAAAATGCATAATCTGAGTCATCTTTGCCTAGTGTCTTCACCCCTTCCTCGACTGAAACTACTGTTTCCAAAGCTTGCTCCAGCTCTTCTCTATCTTTACCCATCTTCGCGGTGGTCGCAAGCCCATCCTTACATGCGCTTTGAGGAGGACTTCCTGGTCTCACGCCCATTTCAACATCTTCAACTTCATCAGAAATCAAATACAAGTCATGTCCCGTTCCATTTGTAGGTGGCGATTTCCTTTGTCGAGAACTTGCACTGGCAGAGCCAGTGATGTCCATCTTTAGTTCGCGCCAGCTTCGAGTGTCTGTGCGAACAACCTCGTCATCAAGATCACGGCCAATCTTTGAAACAAAAAAAGACAGAAATTGAAAAGGTTATTGATGTGAGCTCGGGTCTGAGCAAGTATTTGCAACATTGCTGCAGAGCATTAAGTGCAGCCAACCAGGGTGTGCCATCTTACCTCTCCCCCCTCTTCCACCATGCCATCACTCTTAACCAAGCTATTACCTTCTTCGTCATCAAAACCATCATCTTTATCCGCCTTGTCCTCATTATCATTCGTGCCGCCTTTCAAACGAGTTGCCAATGCCGACTTCGCCGCTCTTGCTCGCTGTAGTTCAATGTGCAGCCTTTCCCATTCACAGGTTTTCCACGTTCGTTTCTCCGCATCAGTCAACTTTTCGTGAGCAGGTTGGTTGCTTAGCTCAGAGAGGAATTTGGAGATACTTGATTTGGTGTTTTCGCCCTTAATGGCATCGTCTTGAACTTCTTGCTTATTGGAAGACATGATGCCACGAATAGTCTGCTCTCGTGTAGGGCTGATTTTATTGAATGCCACAAAGGTTTGGATGGCATTCAACAAACGCTGATCAGTTACAATTCCCTCATCTTCCTCCGTGTTTGGTGCCACGACTCTCGCAACATATTCGGTCCCATCGCTAACTTTAACGACCTTACATCCATAGCTCTCCAGCACATAAGGACCCCTACCGCGAGTTCCACATCCATGAACATCCACTGTGCTCAAAGTATTATTCTTCCTCAACATCTGCGCAAGTGTAGTAGCCCCTCCGTTCCCGATAGGGTTCTTGTACAATCCTAGACACTTCAACTTTGTAGTCTCATTATTGCTCAATGCAGCTGACAGCAGTGTCGTGCCAGCTGGGCCTATCTGGTTGTTTCCCAGCCACAGCTCCACCAGAGCACAAGTGGGCAATTGAAGAAAAGATGCAATGACAGCGGCACCATCATCAGATATGAGATTATCGTTAAGCCAGAGCTCTGTGATGCAACCAAACCTGTCCCCATTCGCTAGCAGGGAGGTGAGTTGGATTACAGAAGGGTCTATAGCCTTGCGACCAACGAAATGAACCTCTGTCATCAATTTAGGATTGTTAAGCGGGTGTTTAGGATCTTTCAAATCCTCTACAGACATCCGTCGGAAAATATCTTTCACGAAGCGTCTCTCTTCTTCATCATACGCTTCAAACAAAACGAATTCATCCAAGGCAAGCAAGCAGAAGAAATATGAGAAAGTTTAATAAAAATAATATCATCAGCCTCATGCAGGTTGTGCACTCACTGTATCCATCTTTCTCCAAATAATATTTCCTATGATCAACCTCCAACGTTTCAAACTGTGTCTGCAACTTGATCAACAGTTGTTCGACATCCGTAGCTCGGGGGCTGAATAGACCTCGAAAGTGATATCTCAAGCCCGCAAATGGACCCGCAGGCTTCACTGGTGCATTTTGCGAAGCTGAAGGTGCCACAAATGCCTTACTTCCAAACCCTCTGTAGGGAACGGCTGTAGAGATATTACCATCGCCATCGTTGTAACCCATCTTGGGCATACGCTGATCATACGAACGAGAACTTTCTTTTCGATGCTTCATGGAGTTTACAGACACATCATCATCACCACCCGATGGAGCCCCACTGCCACCGCCTACGAGGCCTTCGATTAGATTGGATACAATCTCTGTGGCTCCAACGCTGACGGATGAGACAGTTTCATCCGCGTCGTTGTCCGCGTGATGGGTGTGCTTCTGTAGGAAGGCCGAGGCCGATGGTGGTGGTGGGGCGCTTTTTTCATCCATTTCATCCATAACTATTTATTCGCTCAGCTCTACTCTGCCAAGTTCTAAAAGCGGCTTGGCTGCGCAGCGCGGGCGGGGCTGCTTTGATTTCATTCATGTTCGTCGTTCATCATGCAGATGTTGGTGTTCGTGTTCTCGTGTCAAAATTTTGGATACTTTGGATCTTTCTCAAATCACGTGACTTACTGTCACGTCATGTCAAAAACACGTGATCTATTCCAGTCACACACCCCCAAGCAGAACGAAACGAGACAAAACCAGAATGGCGGCATTTTCCCAACCATCCAGCATCCAAGACTGGTAGCGGGCTTGCCCCCCGCCCCACAAATGACCATGCAGGCTACTAAGCTCTACTAAGCGAATCCTTTTCCTCTTTCCTCTCCATAATAATGCAATTATCATTATCGACGATGATTCTGGCGACGATCGCAACGAGAACGGGAGCGGCAGCGGCAGTAGCAGGAACTCTGCTGCTGTCGTCGGCGGCTAGAATGTCGAATGCAGCAGCAGACTCACCAATACAACAACGGCGAAATACACCACCACGGTATCACAACATGCACAGAAAAAATGCAATAAAAAATACTCCATTCACACGGCGGTTAGAACAGTCAATTGAAACTACAGTAAACAGCGCCGATGATGATGACGACGACGACGATGATCAGAATTCACCATCCACGAATGGCACCACTGTCTGCGCTCCCGTGGGGGAATGCGAAGTATGTCCTCATAAATGGAAGGTATTGATAGAAAAGGAGGAGGAAAATATAAAGGGAGAGTATGAAAGTTGTGCCAAGTATGGGAGGAGGAGACAATTTGAATGTACGGTTTTGTTTCAGGGTGAGTTGAGTTGAGTTGAGTTGTCTGCAGTATCGGTGAGGGGAATGAGGGCAAATAACAATGAATGGCAGCTACTTTTTATCCTGCTAGGAGTTATCTATCCATCAAAATTTCCCATTGGTTTTTGTTTTGTTGTTGTTATTCTAATTTTTAGTCACTCACTCACTCACGCACTGATATTTGATTATTTTTCACAATTCCCCCCATACTCTGCGGTGTTAATCCACAGAAAGCGAGTCTTCAGAAAAGATTGCACGTAGTATCTCTGAATACAGATCGTGCCGTTTTACAGATGCAGATGAACAATATCGAATGGTAAGTTAAGTTTATTATCAAGAGGAAAGTTGTTTGTCATCCAAGTACATACATCAATTATCAAACACTCCATTTCATTGTCTTTCTGCCGGTGCATAGCTTCGGATGCAAATAATATGTCTACTAGTAGGAGCTTGGGCCATTCGCAATGTCCAAAGACAAAAGGTTGTATCAGCAAGTTTGTTTGATCAGCGCCGCCTAAGGTTACAACAAAATGCCGCCAATGGAAGAACGAATGTTAAATATTCAGCTCTTCCAAGGAAGGATTCGACGGAAGCAACGGTGGAGCTGAGACCGTTTGGTTCGGGGACAAAGGTACCGAAGTCGCCAGCTCCAGATCCCTATGTAGATGTAGATGCGGTGTGATAAATTTCTCTTTGCTGTCGGATACTCCTACAGTGTCGGGGCCAACGGGGGCTTGCTTTCACATCTTCTGGCTTCTTGGGGGATTCCTCGGTCAGGAATGAAAATTGTGCGTGAGACTCAACAAAAACACAAATGTTAGTCATGTGTAGGAAGATTTTAGCAACCCAACATGAGAAATGGGCCATTAGATTGGGGAATGTTTCATGGGGACCTGAAAAAAATATGCAATAAGTAAAATCAGATGAGAGATATTGCACTAATTGAAACACATTTATCTCTGGATACATGCACACTTTACTTATGTTATCGCCGAAGGCAATCCAAACCAAAAATCTTTGACAGGACCAGCCATCAGATAAACAGGTGATTTCATTGGATAACAGGAGGATCATCTTCATCTATCTATCTACGAAATGTATTTTATTCTCAAGAAAAAGCCATAAGATGACTCCCCAGAAGGGTATTACTTGGGCTAATCTGTGATGCCGAGAAAAGGCTGTTGGAACCAAACTGCGGCTAATTCCTAAGTTGATACTACGTGATCTCTCATCTTCACTCTCACCCACAACACAAAGACAAAGCCCACTGTCGCGAGCACCACACTTCTTGTTTCGTTTCATATCTTATCGCAAAATAAATAAATCGCAATGCTTAGAATATTAGGGGTAGTTATAATATCTCTTCACACCCTTTTAAATATTGATGTCGATGCGTTTCAACTCACTTTTGCGCCACATCAAACGACCAAGCTGTGTTCGTCACTCGGCGATCTATGTGGGGTAGAGTACGATGAGCCTCTGTTCAGGCCTCCGGCAGAATGGAGATCATTGATCATACAAGTTACTATTGGCTGTAGCTGGAATCGATGTACATTTTGTGAAATGCACCAAGACAAATCTTTCCGTGCATGTACGACTATGTACGAGATGTATTTCTAGCAGATGGGGATGCAATGACGCTGCCTACAAAACATCTGGAGCAGATACTCGATGCTATCAATGAACGATTTCCTAGGGTCAGGCGCGTCTCCTCATATTGTTTGCCGCGGAATGTACGTGGGAAGACGGTTGATGCATTGTCAAAGCTGAAGTCGAAAGGGTTATCATTGGTGTATGTGGGATGCGAAAGCGGAAGCGACACCGTATACTCGCTGCGGTACAAAAGGGAGAGACATTTGAATCATCGCTGGATGCATTGAAAAAGTTGCAGGATGCAGGGATGAAGCGATCCGTGATGATATTGATAGGCTTGGGAGGCACCGAATTCAGCAATGAACACGCTACGTGCTCAGCTGCTTTATGCAGTGAGTCCAAACCTGAATTTCTTTCACTTTTGACAACTTCATTTCCGAGGGGAAAAGGTAGAGTTTTGGAAGGTTACATAAACATTAAGGAAAGCAACGAGACTGACGTTTCTCCATTTCAAGAACTGAGCACTAGGGAATCGTTGGAAGAGATGAAACTATTCCTTGAATCATTAAATATCCCAGGGGGTAGAACTATCTTTCGTTCTGACCATGCGTCAAATTACCTGGTATTGAAAGGGAGAATGGGAAGGGACAGACAAAAGCTGCTAGCTGATCTTCAAACTGTATTAGATGGCGACCAAAGTAGAGTTCGTCCAGAGTGGCTAAGAGGGTTGTAGATACATAGAACATCAATATTTTTCGGCCGTCTCTAGCAGGCACAAAGCCATCTATTATGAAGTAGATAAAAATGCTAGCCATGACATTCTTATTATTATTATTATTATTACTAGGAGGGCAATGTGTCTTAAGCAACCTCAAATGCTTCAGCAGTTGGCACACTCTCCAGTGCAACATCACAGTAGGCCTCAAATCCATCACATGAGCCACCACTGCATCTGGCCATGCGGCAACGATCTTTTCCTTCACATTCATCAAATGGATCAAAGCTTGACGCAGCGTAACAACCTGTAACAACCACACGAATTAACCCCGGTGGCCGGCGTTACTGATCTGGATCTGATTTACGTGCTTTGATCCATTGAGTCGCATGCCGCAGGTATCTCGTCTGACTAATATTACACGTGCCTCCTCTTCCCGTCTGTGCCTGGGCTGCATGCTGCTGCTTCTTTCTCATCACATTCTTCGCTAGTACACTGATCTGTATTACATTTCTATGGATCAAGTCCTTCACGTGGATCATATAATATGGATGGAAGGTTGAGCTAACATAGCACTGGCATGATGGTGTTATTTCAAGGCTGCAATCATCATCAGTATCGCACTGTGAGTAATCTGAACCAAGAAACAGTTGCATACAGGGGGTCTCCTGCGATCTCCTCCACAAACAACATGATGAAGTCCTCGTCGTCCCCATTCGTACTCGTCCTCGCCATACGTGTAGTCTTAGCCAGGGCTGCACTTTCGTCAGGAGATGATGGGGTGAGATTGATTGATGGTTGTCTTCGCCCTGGCCCTCGATGACAGCGCCCCCGTGTGGTATCATCCAATCCTAATTTGTTTTGCATCTTCTTCAGCTTTAGTGTCCTGATGTTGATAACTGCAAGATCTATTCCTACATTTCGTCTAGAAGGCGCCACAAATGGCTTTCGCAAGTAGTGTAGTCTTAGTGCTACAATCCATCAACTAAATAATTAAGTGACTGATGGTGTACCAACCAGCAACACGACAAACGTTTTACAGTACCCGATGGATGGAGTAAGTCCGAGGTTCGCACGGGCGTCACAGAGTCCGCACAGTGCCAGGTCGCCGACGACTGTGAACTGCGCTAATATGATCAGGATGCGGTTGTACGTGAGTTCTTGCGTCCACCTGTACAATACATGTGAAGGAAGCGATTGCTCCAGAAATGAGTGTGGCTTCTACCAAGCAGAGTGTTCGATGGCGAATGGAACGGCTAATCCAGTAGAGCAATGAAAATGATCAGTGAATATGGAGGATTATCAATGGCTAAATTTTTATCTATTTCCCCAAAGCAAGCTATTGTAATTCAAAACAATAATTTTCAAAGCATATCAGAGTGCAGTCTCTGCTCGTGACTTTCTCCATCTCATCCACATGGCGGTTTCTAAAAGGCAGAAGAAAAACAATGCCTAACCTAATAATTTCCCTATTCTGAGGTGACCTGATACTCCATGAAAGCCGTCAATAGGTCATCACCTTGGTTGAGTTTGCGATACTTTGATGGAGTTGCTAGATTTCGCGCCATCTTGTCTTTCGGAGCTGCCAATGGAGGAGGAGTACCCTTCAAAATAAGCTCCCTCGTTCGATAAGTATGACACAAGGGGTCACAAAACAACTCGCAGTTTTGCAGGTTGTGTACTCTACGTATTTGCATTTCGTCGAAGAGATGGCGCTTCTTAATCGCATCTTCTTTCAGCGCCTTCAGCTCCAACATTGTGGTACTAGGAAGGACATACTCTTGGAGGACGGGGTCATACATCGCTCCATAGTGGGAGGAGAAAAGAGAGTTGTTCTTCTGACGCTTTAGAAGTTCTTCACGTGGTGCCACTTCTCCATCTGCTTTCTCCAAAGCATTTAGCTCCTCAAGCAAGCGTTGGGGAACGACATACTCTCCGAGGATGGGATCGAACAAGGCGTCGCTGTTGGGGTCGGTCAAAGAGTTGCGCTTGTTTCGCCTGAGGTAGTCAGCCAATCTGAGCACCTCGTGATGATCATGATGCGCTTGATGATGGTATCGCTCGGTTTCCTTCAAGAGTGCATCGCCTTAAAAGTTATCAATGCGCAGCATAAGTATTCAAGGTCTTAGTAGCTCCTGCAGACGAAAATAATCAATTGAATTCCCTCATGGATTCAGAAAACGAGGACGCACCTTGAGAGAAGGTTCTTTCTCCTACTCCCCTGACACCGCCAGACTGCTTTTCGTTGTGATTGCTGGTTATCATTTCTTCAAGTCCAGCGACTACCTCCATTAGAAGAGGATCGCCATGTCCCTGCAGTTGCTTTTTTACTCCCATATTCTGTTGGTGGTTTTGTTCCTATTATCTTTTGATGATATTGGTTGTTGCTTCTTGCTTCTTGCTTCTTGCTTCTTGCTTCTTGCTTCTTTATCTCTATTATATTTTTTATGAGAGCACACGTGAACTGAATACTGAATCACAGGAAGTGAAATCAGGTGTCATCATCATCTGGTGTAGCATGCGCGTCTCTGTCAGAGGAAGTCTGGCGACGAGAACCCCAACCTTCTCCCTCGGTTGTGTATCCTAGATTTCTATATTTTTCAAAATGACCCCCATCAACGAAAAAGCGGCACCATGGCCTAACTGCTGCGCGTCGGTCGGGACAGGTAGCCAGCCAGACAGCTAGAACGCGTCAGCAATCTGAACAGAATTTTAGTGTTCACGCCAATCATGAGTCTATGCTCATAGACATGGTACTGGGAGTTGTGCTTGATGATGAAGATGATGCAATTTCCAATGTAGTTCATTAAAGTTCCAAAACAATACTGACATGTTGCAGTCCTGGATAATATTCGTTTAGCTATTAGGAAGAGTCTACTCTGATTAATAGCCACGGAGGCAGGATGCGTCTCCCTATGCTCGTCGCATACCAGACAAACGTCAACTACGACACGGGCGTATCTCACCATTGACTGGATTCATTGACTGGATTATTCAACATACTTTTGATGTTTAGAGTTCGTTGGGAAGGAATTCGAGTTGGAGGCGAGGAGGATTAACAGCCACGATCGGGTACATGCTCGTGAGTAAAGCCTGGTTTCAAGTAAATGTGCCATCCTATCCCAAGAAGTTCCACGGTGGTACCTGCCATTTGGGTTGGATGGGTGTAGATGGGTGTGCCTTGAAATCAAACATACGTTTCATCTGCAGCTGTTTTTTGAGCTGTGTAGCACTGTGTAGCACGTGAAGCTCGATACAGTCGCATTAGTGACAACCCCAACGCCTGATGCAATGTAAGCTACTTCCTCGGGGTATTGTCCTATGTTATTTTTCTTGTGAGAGTCACCACACGAGTAGAACACGGTAGAACTGCCAAGAAGAGTGGCTGGTCCGGCCGTGGGCCCCATGCCCCATACATTCACACACCAAATCGAAAAAGGCCCCCTAAGCCGCTTCTTATCCTGGCTTTT
>JALLAU010000893.1:0-12183 GCA_036939495.1 Thalassiosira hispida
AAAATATTGATTTTGTGTAGTGGGCACCTTACCATAATATGGTGGTCCCTAGTTCACAAGACGTTTGGTACGATACCTAGCTGAAATAAATCATGTATCGTACGATACTTCGTCGTACATGTACACATAGCAGGTGTCAAAGATGAGAACCCAGAATCAGACGAGTTCTCCTGTGAACCTCTGCAACAGCAAGCGCTCTGAAAACCCACCAAAAATCATGCAATTGAAGAACGGTGTTCGCTTTTCAAGGTTCGTGTTCCCAATGGCATCGAAAAGATTCTCATAAAAAATCTGACAACACCAACAACAACAACACTCAAATAAAATCACTCAAACACAATCAACCAAAAAGATATCTACCATCCAATCATCTGATACAAACACAAAACAACAATGGCTGTACACAACTCGAAATATATCTACCCATTTGGAGGGTCCGCTCCCAAACCAGATATCGATCCTGATAAACAAATCGTAGGCGGGAAGGGACTGGGTCTATCAGTCATGTCGAAGATAGGCGTCGATGTACCCCCAGGGTAAGATCTGTAATGCATACCTACCAAAGAACCTTTCTTCGATTGATTTTTTTGACATGTCATTGCTAACGTTATGATCGATTTACGATCGATCTTTGATATGCATCATTCTCGTCATACTACCGACTTTTCATAGATTTACTTTGACAACCCCACTTTGCCAAATATATGCGAAGGAAAATGATCTGCCCCATCACGTGTGGAAGGGCGTACGTGACAACGTCGTTAGGATTGGTAAGAGTATACAGTAACATGATGAATCAGACACATGTAATATGATTTATGCTCATATGTTCTGTCTCTCATCTCACACCTTACAGAAAAGGATATGGGAAAGACATTCGGATCCAGCACTAATCCGCTTCTATTTTCGTGCCGAAGTGGTGCCGCTAGTGAGTATATGCATTCCATCCTGATATCATCAGATGTATGCTACCAAACTAATCTAAACATTGGTTCTCATTGCTCACCAATGAAATTCTTCTAGTGTCAATGCCAGGCATGATGGACACCGTTCTCAACATTGGGCTGAACGACACTACAGTCAAGGGACTTGCCAAGGCTACGGGCAACGAGAGATTCGCTTGGGACTCCTATCGTCGTCTCCTCGATATGTTCGGCGAAGTCGTCCTCGGTATCCCTCACGAAGACTTCGAACAGCGTTTCGACAAGGTCAAGGAAGAAGCCAACGCCGATGATGATGTCGACCTCGGCATCGATGAGCTAAAAAAGCTTTGCGACGAGTACAAGGCTGTCTACGAAGAAGAAGGACTGCACTTTCCCATGGACCCCTACGAACAGCTCTATGCCTGTGTCAAGGCCGTCTTTGGAAGCTGGATGACACCTCGCGCAGTTAAGTACCGAGAGATTAACAACATTCGGAATCTCATCGGGACTGCCACCAATATACAGGTGAGATAGACTGCAACATTCCTCAAGTATTCTCTACTGTCAAACTAACAATTTTTTTCTGCAGACTATGGTGTTTGGTAACATGGGAGACGACTCAGGTACTGGAGTGGCATTCAGCCGCAACCCATCTACGGGAGAGAATGTCATGTATGGAGAGTACCTCATCAATGCTCAGTGAGTGCTGTATTGCATAGTCCACTTTGGTCCTTTTAGGTGTACCATTTCATACTAAATACATTACTTGGGCTGTTTTGTTTGCCAAACCTTGTACGAAACAGAGGAGAAGATGTCGTTGCTGGTATACGTACGCCTCAGCCAATTGTAAGAATGGAGGAGGTATTGCCCGAGGCATACAGCAAATTCTTGGAGAATGTCGATAAACTGGAGCACTACTTCAAGGACATGCAAGATGTAGAGTTCACGGTCGAGAAAGGCAAGCTTTGGATGCTCCAATGCCGCAATGGCAAGCGAACTGGAGTGGCTGCCATAAGGATTGCCACCGAGTTAGTAAGAGAAGGTATTTGCACTGAGAGCGAGGCCCTTCTTAAGGTGGAACCAACTCATATCGAGCAGCTTCTCCATCCTACCTTCTCACCCGAAGCACTCAAGTCTGATGCATACACGGAAGGAGTAGTCGCAAAGGGTCTTCCAGGATCGCCAGGAGCTGCGGTTGGTAAGATCGTCTTTTCTCCAAAACAAGCCGAAGAAATGAAAGAGAAAGGGGAAAGTGTCATCTTAGTGAGGGAAGTGACTAGCCCAGAGGATGTTGGTGGCATGTGGGCGGGTGAGTTAATAATGTTGCCTTGAACCCCAATGAGATCAAACCATTTGACAACCATTTGTCCACTTGTTCTATGCAAACTGACAGCATCTGGTATCTTGACGGCAAGAGGCGGCATGACCTCGCACGCTGCAGTCGTTGCCAGGGGATGGGGCAAGCCATGTGTGTGTGGATGCTCTGCCATTATTGTTAGCGAGCTCAACGAAACTGTGACGGTCAAAGGCACTACCACGGTCTTCAAGGCAGGAGATGTAATCTCTGTCAATGGTACCACTGGCGAGGTGATCAATGCAAGTATCGAAGTGAAGACACCTTCCCTAAAAGGCGATCTTGAACTTCTCCTTGGGTGGGCAGACCAAGAGGAGGGAGTCATGAAGGTATTGGCCAACGCTGACTCTGGCCCAGACGCACTACAAGCCGCTGGAAATGGAGCAATGGGCATTGGTTTGTGCCGTACTGAGCACATGTTCTTCGCCCCAGAGCGTCTTCCTGTTGTTCGTCGTTGGATCTTCCACACAGAATGTCTTGATGACCTTGATCACATCAAGCACTTCCAGCGATCCGACTTCAAGGACTTATTCGCTGCGATGAATGGCAAACCTGTCACTATCCGCCTATTGGATCCTCCGCTCCATGAGTTCTTGCCTCGTCCTGAACAAGTTCACGAGAAGGTTGCAGAAGAGCTCGGCTTTGGAAAGGACGTGAAGCGCATGCTAGCCAGGATTGAATCGATGCACGAAGAAAACCCAATGCTAGGCCTCCGTGGCTGCCGTTTGGGAATTGTCAAGCCTGAATTTACTGAAATGCAGGTCGAAGCAATCATGTCTGCTGCCGCCGACTTCATGGAAGAGGCTCCTGAAACTGCAAACCCTCGTCCACGTATCATGATCCCACTGATCGGGGCTATCGCTGAATACAAGAACCAAGCCCTCATCATCAAGCGAGAAGCAGAGCGCATCCGAAAGGAACGTGGTATCGATATTCCTTATGAAATTGGCACAATGATTGAGGTCCCCAGAGCTGCACTCGTCTCCAACAAAATTGCATTGTTGAAGGATGAAGAAGATGGAAAGCCTCTTTGTACTTTCTTCTCCTATGGTACGAATGATCTAACGCAGATGACCATGGGTATTTCCCGCGATGATTCAAATGGCTTCATTCCCAAGTACTTGGACTTAGGTATCTTCGAGGATGATCCATTCCAAACCATAGACGAAGAAGGTGTAGGATACATGGTAAAGTACTCTGCCACACTGGGCAAGGGTGTGAACCCCAGCCTCTCGCTCTCTGTCTGTGGGGAGCATGGAGGCGACCCCAAGAGCATTGCATTCTTTGATACACTTGGATTGAATTACGTGAGTTGCTCTCCTTATCGTGTCCCAGTTGCACGTCTCGCTGCCGGCCAAGCTCGAGTCAAGACGAGAATTGCCAAGGAAGAGAATGCAAGGCGCGCTGCTACCACCCAGATCCAAGAAAAGAGACAAGTGAGCTTCACTGAAGAGACCCCTGCTAATGTCGTGGTTCAGTAGATTGGGGGGAGCAACTTGCTGCCTCGGGGGTTGGGATAGGCAAGAAGAATGATCAGCAGGATATCTGTTCTGTGGGGACGGAACAAAACTACATCCTAGTAGATAGCAAGCTTGTGCTATAAGAACTTAGGAAACATTGTACGGTGAACCTATTCACCTGTTCTGTAATAGTTTAGCAGAAGCATATTTTTTTCTCATTGCAATGTGTGTTGAGTGCTGCAAAATGATGCTTTCCACATTTCCCAAACCCAAATAAAACAGGAACAGTTCGACACAACATACCATCCACCATTCCAATACAAGGCTGATTGGTATTTTTGCGCAGTGGACACACTCCATGTACTGATCAAACATGTTCAGTTTCGTGTCTGCTCAGCTGACCAAAGGTGCCTCAAAGTGTGTACATATTATTAGGAGCCTATCAGGTGCCACTGCTTCCAAGGCAAATGTTGGATCCTCCCTATTCTTCCATGCCTCTTATTCCTTTTTTGACTTGTCAGAATCATACACCCCCGCCTCCAACCACATATCCTCTTCACTCTTCCTTACATTACGTCTTCCACTCACACCTCCTCTTTGATCCAATGTTAAAGATCGACGCTTTGTCACTCGACTTTCCATATTCTTCCACATAGGCTGAACGTCTTCATACTCATCAATGGTAAGTGGATCAGATGTTTGTTGCGTAGATGAACTTTTTGCATTTGCACAGTTTTCTTCTGCTGCATCATTTTCATTTTCTTTGATTGGAGCTGGAGGGTGGAAATTGTCTTCAATTTTACGATAGTGGTTGCGCTTCCATTGTGTAGTTGCAGATGCTGATTCAATTATATCATTTTCTTTCGACGATTTCCCGTTTACGCCGTCACCCACTGATAGATGGCGGCATGATGTAATACAAGATGGCTGGATTAATGGTGCATGTCTCATTCTTCTGGTGCTGCTGCATCGACCGATGAAGGAGGCCCCGAGTTTGAAGTCGTGTGGTTGTTGCAATTGACACATCATTTGATGTACCTGCCGCACAGAGGCATTTACAAAAGTAGTAGATGGGCGCATCATGGGTGTTGATTGTGGCCGCTATCCGCTATCGGTATCGGGGAGGAGGAGAAGAAGAAATAATGGTCGAACGTGGCACCATATTATTAGATGTTGGTTAGACTTCCTGGGAACTGGGAATCGCTAATCGCTAATACTAATACTTTTATTATCTGCAATCTCAATAGCAATAGCAATAGTCTCTCGCCTCCCAACCATCCCAACAAACGCAACGCCATATAGTATAGAGGGAGGAGGCGCCACTCCCCTTTAAACAAAGGGTGCCATGACATACTACGCCTTCATCGTGGGCGCCAACCAAGATTGGCCAGAGCAACGATGTTCTCTCGGCGATATAGGTGTTGCGCGTTGTCTTTCCGAGCATTGCCACCTACCCAAAGAAAATCTAGCAGAGGTGTACGACGAGAGGGCAACTCGATCCATTATCTTGCATACTCTCGAGAGGCTTTTGGATCGTAGGAACGAAAAGCCCGGAGAAGCAGATACGCTATTGTTTTATTATGGTGGCCACGGAAAACGAAATGAATTCTGTACGCAAAGACACGGTATTACCAAAGGCAAAATACAAAGAGAGCCATGGATTAAACACTTTGAGATAATTGATCTTTTGGAAAGAAAATTCAAGGGTGGAACTGTGTGGTGCATTATTGACTGCTGTCATAGCGGTGGATTCGGTGCAAAAGTAGCAGATACTAAATCGCTCAATGTCAATTATGGGTGCATCATGTCAGTGCCACCAGCGGATGAAGCGGGGCTTGAATGGTCCATGTCGGAATGCTTCATTCGAGCGTTCAAAGGGGAATTGCTCTGCTTCCCTGGTGGCAAAAGCAGTTACTATCTTTCTACAAAGAAAGGCAAACATCCCATAGTAAAACACAGTGGCAAGACAGACTCATCTAGTTCTCAGGCCGCACCTGAAAATGGTGCACACCCAACATGGGAACAAGTTATTGAATATCTTGCCGATGAAATGGCAAGGATCAAGGGAGACCGACTGACAACATTGTTTTACGGGAAGGGAATGGGGACAATTCTTAAGAAGCCATGCGTTTTCGGGGATAGTATTGATGGCACTTCTGCAAACACGTTTGTTTCAACAGAAATACGCATCCCACGAGATGAAACATGGATGGATCATTTCCGTCGCAAATGTTATGCTGTAAATGATGGGGTTTATGTAAAGGTTGGGGGTTCTACAAGCGATCCTGATGGTTACCATCACATTGGATGGCTTCCCGGAAGGATTATATCTATGCAGGATAGCCCAGTAGACGCAACAACGAATGGAAACGAAAATGGCACCGCTTCAAATCTCGCAACAACACACATCGAGCTGTATGATGTCATCTCCAAGGCCCACTGGACCGTCACTATCTCTGGAAGGAACAGCATAATTGGAGGTCTTCCATTTGGACTTGGGTTTGATCCCCAACCCTGTGTCAATGCAATCACTCGCATGGCCAGAAATTTAGCCTACTATGACACATCATTGCCTTGCGGTATAAACGTGAAAGTGAAGTGGGATGATGGAAAATATTACGGTGCCAAAACCCTTAGTCGCATTGGAGTACCTTGGGAGGAGGTTGAGTTCGATTCATCACTGAAGATGATTGGGCCGTGTGTACCTCTTCGATGGAAAGATGATGATAGTATCTCTTTTGTGCCGACAAACGCATGCAAAGTGAAAGACACCAAACATAATCAAAGGTCTAAATCTAAAGGCAGGGAGAAGGCAACATTGGCAGAGATGTCGACAAGAGATATTGCGGAAGGTATTCATACTCCAATGGATGCCATGATGGCCTCTCTTGCATTTGATGGGAAGATCCTTGGCGGCTTGGTAACTGAAGAAGGTGTAAACTCCTGGGAAGCATGGGATGCTGAAGACAAGGTTTGGTCAGCAGTACAACTTATGAACAAAGTGGACCCTTCTATCTTGCCCTTGAAAGTCATTGCTTACCACATTTGCTACCGCGAGGCTGAGAGTTTGAGTATTGTTTATTGGGAATCTGATTCTACTCTTTCGCTGATACCAAGCAGCTGTTTGCGCCAGCGATCAACAACTGATGATGATAGTAGTAGTGATGAAGACAGTAGCGATGAGGAGAGCAGTGACGAAGCAACCGATCACAATGATGTAAGAAGGTATGTTGCCAAGACTTGCTATAATCTGGACGGGGACGGTGCAGATCCAGTGAACTCAACTCGTACACGCCGTTTAGAGCTCGGCACATACGCAATTTGCTGTGGCCTAGGATGCATCATTGGATCCAGGTTTAAAAGATGAGCGGTTTCATTTGCACAGCTGATACAAAGCCTCAGTGACACAACATGGTGTGTACCAATTCCTCAAAGCCTTGGCAATCACATATTTGGCTGAAGAACTTACTGACAATGAAGGCGCGCGCGCCAAAAGCAGAACGTGCCAATACTTAGCAAACATCTGACGATGTTAATATGTTTGGAATGATTCATATGCAACGAAAGTTATTTGTAGTTGTAAAAGAACTAATTTATACACAGCCACGTGGCTTGTTGCCACAAGTCAGCTCATACTATATTTTCACCCTCTAAAAATCATGTGATGGCAGCACCATTTGTTGTTGTTTTCCCCATTGCGCGCCATGCATGAATACTAATGAAATGCTTCATTTATCGCTACACATTGCGTGCAACTTTTGCTCTCTCTCTCCCTCTCTTTCGCGTATACCTTTGTCAAGTTCCACACAGTAGGATTGTATGATAATCTTCCACACTGACGCCAACACACTATGCAAAAATTCAACGCATAATACTTACAACTGTAACGTATATACATGGCAATAATACCTCACAAAATCAGTTTTGACTGCGACTGCACCTGGAATGCGTGTATAGGAAAAGAAAAGCAAAGGGCAACGTCAAGTCTTGGTAATGGAAGTAGCTCGAGGGTCGGATGCAAAATCAGGGTTTTTCTGGCGCGAAAATGAAATATGGTTTGTTCGCAGTTGATGAATTGTCTTGGAGTTACCTGAAAAGATGATGTCCTTGGGATTGATACATGTAGGATTTGACGCACATGGCGTCGTGAATTGGGCATGAAAGGTTAATATCTGTTGATGTAGAAGGAATCCAAATAGGCAAGAAAAACGAAGAGATGAAAATAAAAGCAACACCTGCCACTTACCTCGTGTTTTTCATAGATTGGTAAACTTTCTGTCTTCAGCCATCAGTGTTGTGAATTGGGCGCGAAAGGTTAATGCTGTAGATGTAGAAGGTACCAAATAGACAAGTAAATACAAGACGAAAAATAAACCACTGCCTGACACTTACCTCATATTCAAGAATACTTCAGCTCGCAAATAAATCTTCCTCCAACTCGCTCTTCACTCAGAGCCTTCCTCAACTCAATTGTAAGTACCTAAAACCGTTCGTGCAATAATACTCTAGCAATTCCCACTCCGACGACGTTCATCGCCAAGGACCCTCCTCGCCCCAATCAACTGCTCCGTAGCCCTCCTCACCATCCGTTCAATCACACGCTTACGATTCTTCATCTCCTCCAATCGTCTCTCGGAAGTATCCAACAATTCCACCTTGGATTGGATACTGTCCGCACAACTCTGAAGTTGGGAGGAGCTATCGGTCAATTCCTGCCCTTGGGCTTGGAGCAGGTCCTTTTGGCGATGGATAAGGTTGCGTAGGTTGGCAATGTCGTTATTTTGCTTGAGTTCCTTTTGACGACGACGGAGATGCTCGAGCTTATTTGCGTGTGTTTCCACCTCTGCGGACGGTGGTACATCATCATCATCTGCAGTCTCTTCGCTGACAGGCTTGATAGTATCAGTCTGATGGTCTACTAGAGCATTCACGGATTGGTGGTTAGTGAGCACGGTAGAATCAGCAGAGTTGTGTGGAATGGCAGCATAGTCTACCTTCTTCGACACAGTTCCATCATCATCGTCCCCCTTTGATAAGTGAGGCAGTTGCTTGGGACGAGCTGCATTATTGGCAGAAGGTGCCCAAGGTAACAACTTGGACACTGCATCATTATTCACAGCAACAACTTCCAAAGGAGGCTGCTCCTTATTGGATGCCAGTAAAAGTTCCGGAGGCTGCTTCATACCCCCACCATCATTGTTACCCAAAAGCGAAAGCGACTTGCGCATCTTCTTCTTCTTCTCAAGAAGCTCCCTCTTCCTCTTCTCAAGTTGTTTCTTCTTGAGTTCCAATTTAAGTTTCATAAGCTGTTGTTGCAATGATTCCTTTGTCTTGGGCGTGGTTGTAGTAGTAGCCTGCTGGGTGGTGGTGATGGCATTCATTTCTCCCTCTGGAAAAAGCTTCTTGGTGGTGGTAGTGGTGGTGGTATTGATAATGTCAGTAGCATCTTGGACCTGCAGATCTTCTTCTTCGTGACCATCCTCCTCTCGGAGATCGTACACGCTGTCCATCACGAAACGAACTTGTTCATCTGGTCCCGTCAGACCCACATTGTCAATGACCAGAGCGCCAAGATCGCGGAGCGCAGTGACATGTTCAAGTTTGGGCTTGGCGGGGTGTTTGGGACTTGGCAATAACGGTAACGCGGACAGCGGTCTGGAGAAGGCTCGTGGCGTGGGAGACGACCTTGGACGGTGGTGGCCACCATGCTGCTGCTGCTGTGGTGGTTGTTGTTGACTCGAGGCCTCATTCTTGCTAGAATCAAGCGCAGCAGTCTCCATCGTTGCCGCCGAAGAAGATTCCCCAGCGGCGGCAGCATCGCGACGAGCCCTCTTCTCCTCGGCAATACGTAGCTTGGCACGCGCCAACTTGGCCTTGGCCCTCAGCTCTGCAAGCTTTAGGGTGCGTTTTTCCTTTTCGCTCCTACTACTCTCCGCAGTAGGCGATGGCTTCTTTGGTGGAGGGTTGGTGGAAGCGTCATTGAGCGAGGAGGGCGCACGTTTAGTATCGTTGTTTGGTGCTTTGGAATTCTTGGCCGCAGGAAGGGCTTGTGCAGCAGGCTTTTCTGGCTGTTTCGCATCTTCCACAACTTGTCCGTCGTCGTCGTCGTCAGAAATGTCCATCTCTTCGTCGTCGTCATCATCGCTATCGTCCACCAACACGACAACTTCTCGACTCTTTCTCTTCGCCGCTCCATCATTTGCATCCAGTGCCCTGCCGAGCACTGCCGCATAAGATGCAAGCTGGGATGTCGGCACATTCTCCAGCGATACCAAACGAGGGTCGTCCGCTTCTTTTTCTACACCCTCGTTCAAAGATTTGGATGTATTCGCCAAGGGAGGAAAGTTATTCTTATCCAACTTGACATTATATCCCTTCTTTATGTGCTTTTGCTTCTTCGTAGACGGCCCATCGTCATCGTCGTGGTCGACATCGATCCATTCTCCCTCCTCGCAAATGACAATAGGATCATTGCCAGTACCGTCCGAACCACCACCACCACCAGCAGCAGCTTCCTCCTCCCCCTTTCGAATAGTTCGTCTTTTATTTCTTCGTTGCCGCTTTCGCTGTTTATGATTTCCCCCCACGGCGATAAAAAAAGGGTTTGGAAGAGGGCCCGGCTTCCATCGCTGTTGGAGGTCGGACAGTGCGTTGATCGCGTCGACGGCATCGTCCGTCGGATCATTGTGCAATGGGGGGTTAGTAGTAGTATTGGGAGGCAGAGGCGGAGGCGTCGTGGATGGCGGCGGAGGGAGAGGAGGTTGCTTGTCGTGATTCCCTCCTCCGTCCCCCGCCGTCGCTGCCGAGACAACATCTCGCCTGCCATGCTGACTATCCCCCCAACGACTATTACTTCTTCGATTACTGCCACCTTGTTGTTGTTGTTGGGAAGCAGCAGTATTGGAATGCGGTCTTGGCGGAGGCGGCGCCGGGGGCATGGCCTCCGGGGGAGGAGGCGGCAGGGGAGGACGGGATTCCTTCAGTTCGTTATTGGGCTGGTAGGATGACGCGTGTAGGCCGTATGACGATGATGGGGCCGATGATGGCTGTTGTCGTTGGCGAGCTTGATGTTGGTCGTTTGGATTGTACTGCTGCTGCTGATGGTACTCTTGCTGATACTGTTGTTGTTGCTGCTGTGGATAATTCCATCTGCTCCCTTGTTGTTGTTGCTGTTGCTGCTGCTGTTGAGGATTGTAGCCCCCGGACGATGATGACGATCCCAGCGAGCTGTACTTGAAGTCATTGTTATGATGCTGTGACTGTGATCCTCCTCCATTCATCATCTGACCACCCTGTGACTGTGAATACATCATTGGATTATTGCCTCCCAAACTAGTGTACGAAAACGCCGCTCCCCCTCCTCCTCGTCCTTGGCCGCCACGACCATTATTGTTAGTTGCTACGTCGCCATAAGGATGGTTGTTGTTGTAATTATTGCCACCATTATTGTTCCTTGAAAGATTAGTATTGTTGGAGTGATGACGATGCGACGACGATGAGCCTCCTCCTCCATCCAACAAACTGGGATACGACGAATGATGAGGTGCTCCTCCTCCTCCTACTACTTGCACGTGGTGATAGTCGTAATGGTTATTTGGCGGAGGTGGTGGTGCGGCATTATTATGATGCCCGTTCTGAGGAGGACCGCCACGGCCGTTATTGCCATTGGCGTTGGCGTTGTTATCGTTGTCGGACTGAAAGTAATTCGACATTTTATTCACTTTGTGTGTACACGGGACGGGGGGGGTTCGAGAGATCGCAATCAGCAAAAATAGGAGATCTGAGAATTAAAAAAGTCACCTAGCCTAGCCAATGAGATGTTGCGTTCCCAATAGTGTGTACCATCCCGATCCCCGGCCAACAATAATGGTGTCCTTGCTTCGTACAAATCCGTTCTCTGTTGTTTTTTTGTTGGGTCGAGAAGTTGATGTGAAAGAAGACGAAGAGTGAAGAAGTGGAAGTTGGGGGACGGAAGTTGTTGGTTTTTCACGTGTGAGGCTACAGACAGACGGTATTGTACAGTCAATGTGTTGCACTTTTTTTAGTGCGTTGTGGAGAAAAGCTACTCGCCACGCGTAGACCATGGTGTTTGTTGGTCTACCTATTTCCTGCCCACTCCTCCTCACGCCACTCTATTCCTATCTCCTATCTCTGTTGGATATACAGCATGGCAGAAAAACGACAGCCAGCTTACGACGGTTTGGATCTGCCCAGAAAAATCGGCACACACCATGATGTGTTACTGAGAAAGACAACTCTCCAGGTAGGTAGAGATGTCTCTTGAGAAAATACCAACACCACAAATAATCTAAGAAAGAAAAAACTGGTGTAGAGAAATGATGATTAGTGATACTAGGTACATAATCAGAATCATATTGGATCCACGTTAGTAATGATGGTCCAAATTGGACCATCATTTTTGACCGGTTGTTACGGCCTATTCCAA
>JALLAU010000894.1:0-12184 GCA_036939495.1 Thalassiosira hispida
CGGCTTAGGGGGCCTTTTTCGTTTTGGTGTGTGAATGGGGCCCACGGCCGGATCAAGATATGTGTTCTGGACCGGAGAGTTTGGTATTATCTCTGTGTCAGGTTCAGATAGGCAAAGAAAAATAATCAGCTTGGATAGATAGGAGGACAAAGAAGGAACCAGGTAGGTACACCTCAATCAATGAAAATATATTTGATCCCTTATATTTCTCCCTCGGCTATTTCTGGCAGATGTATGCATATGCCTTAACCCCTTCTCAACATTCTCTTCACAGCTAACTTTCTATCCCTAACCATCACCATACCTGAGATAGGCATTAGATAAACCAACTCTTACGACTTGCCCTCCTGGGAGCTTTAGTCACTTTCAGTCAATGAATACAATGTTTTCTCTAAGGCCTAAAAAATAGTACTACTATTCACATTATGGAGAGTATGGTAATGTAATATTATTTTTATTCACTTTCACTTCACTAGTCGAATATAGATACGTAACTGATCGAACTGTTTCTGTATCTCTGGTTTATAACCATGATGTTTTTCAATAAATAAATATGCTTCCAAGGACAGGATGTATTGTATCAAGCTCCTATCATGCAATCAACTTAACCCAACAGTACTTACGTACTCCATCACTTAATGCTAGCATCACAACTTGATCTTCGAGCTGACAGTTCACGTGCAGAGGAGGCTCAGGCAGGTAGGATGGTCCACGTTCATTATTTACCAATTATCCATGTCTGCTGCAAGAAAAGATGGCTCCTCTTGATTCGAAGTTGTTGGACGACTGCAAACACCAACGCGTCTGCCGCCACGAGAATGATTCTGCCATGGACCAGCTTTTCTATAAAAAGAGTAGTTATTGTCCTCGCCATCATCAATCTCATTATGAGATACCTGACGGCGAGTCTGGCGACTGCTGCCCCAGGAAAGCACCATCCCATCCTCTCCACCAGTTAGAAAACTGACATGATTTGTAGTAGTTGTACTATCATCATTATCATCGCTTCTTTTGCCACCGACCTTCAAATTGTCCCACATTCCCGCAATGGGAACCAAACAGGTAACATCGGCCAAATGTCCACTCAGTACGAAATCGGGATTTCCTCCTGGTTCTTTGTCTCGTCGCCCATACAGTGAATAACCGGTAATCTCTCCTTTTGATAATGAATTGCTGCCATAGTTTGCAGTCGAAAGTAGGGTGGCCGTGCATCGTGAGCCAGGTTGGATTATCGCAAGCGATGGTTTGTTATGACTTGGCGATTGTTGCCGACGTCGCTGCGTTGACGATGACTTCTTGGACGTACCACCAGTGTTGGTAAAGCATGTAGGCAGCAATCTCCCGCCAGTGGCCACGGCTGGATCCATCCCGCCGCCTCCTCCTCCTCCTCTTCCCTCCATACTGATCCTTTCTCTGCCGCTACTAGTAATCGCTGCCATTGACGAAACGAAGCACGAATCAGGTCGCAAATCCCAATGGCAGATCCTTCCATCCAACCCAGTGCTTACTAAATTGTCCCCATCAGGAGCAAATGCCAGGGCTGTGACGGGTCCTCCGTGAGACTCAACTCCGCTATTATGCATTCTTCGTGATGACATGTTGTTCGTAGAGAATGATCCAGCTTTTTGCCTCTTTCGAGGAGGTCGTTGCGTCCAATAATCGTCGTCGTTATTATCATCATGCATCATTTCATTATTCTCTCGATCAAGGACGCCCAAACAGGCTGCCTCGCCCGCCTTTCGGATATCCCACAAACGTACCGTGCAATCATCTCCTCCACTCGCCAAACGAAACGGATGGCATGGATCCCAAGCAATGGCATTGACCCCGCCACCATTGCCACCACCATTATTTGAATTTGATCCATGCCCAATTAATTCATGTGTTGCAGACCCACCACGAAAGGCATCGCATAGTTGAATCACTCCTCGTCCACCATCGCCTCCCAATCCTAATGCCAACAATGCATTCCCATGTGGACAACTCTCGGGTGATTTGGGCAAGTCCATGCATTGCAATGGTGCCACAGCTTTGCCATCTATGTCACCTCCGATACTAGTAGAAGCAGCACCAGTGTAAATGTGTGTGTACGTTGCAAACACTGGTACAAAGTTTTGTGCATCCCATACTAAAATTTCTCCAGAGATGGAGGCCGAGACGAATGCTCCGTAGGTGTCGGCGGGGTACCAATGCACGCCCAGTAATGGATGTCGATGTCCAGATGGTACTCCGCCTGCATTATTATTTTCCTGAGCTGATGGTGTATTAGTACTTGCATGTCGTATAGACCGTGCAATTGGACGATGTGTTACTGAAGCTTGATTGTTATTCGACTGATGATTGTGCATAGTAGATGATTGTGAATTGAGTTGTTGTGATGATGATTTATTGAAGGAAGATGAAGATTGTTGATAAAGATACTGATCACTACCAAAGTAGGATAGATCATACAAGGCAATGGAGCAATCGCCCCCGCCTGATCCTACCAACAAATAACGTGATGGCGAGCCAGTCAATGTACTGTCAGCATCATTACCATGATCTATATCCATGCAGGATATACCACCATTGGATGATGTACTACCAGAGAATGCTCTTCCGTACGAAGAAGAGTAGAAGGTAGATCTACGAGATGGTTGTGCAGCACCAACTATTCTTGGATGGGATAATAATTGTATTGCTGGAGTAGAATGCATTTTATTGATTCTATTCCTTTGTTGTTGTTGTTGTTGTTGTATCCTGTGAGTTATAGTATGTGCATGCAGATTGGATGATGATGATGATGATGATGATAATGTTGAGAGTAGATTGTTAAAGATGACATCTCTTAGAGAGGTTGGCAAATGATGCATTCGTTTATCGGTTGGAATGTGTTGAATCATGCTGCTGTTGTTGATGTTATTGTTGCTATTGCCTCCATTATTATTGTCTGCGGAATCCAGCAAATAGACTCCACGAGAGCTATGCGTTGTTTTGTTTTGTTTTGTATATTGTGAAATAGATGAATGCAAAAAGATGTCAGTAGATAGCTAGTTGCACTAAGTGTAGTGTAGTATGAATGAAATGCAAATCAGTGAAAAGTTAAACTACTCACCTGCTCCCAGACCAAGCAGCGGGAGACCCCAGTGCCGATCTCCATAATAAATGGGAGGGTAATGATCGGCGATGATGATGCTGATGCACTATCGCTGCTTGATGTTGATGTGATGTTGATTGTGGTGCTTCCTCCTCCTCGTGTAGAGCTAGAGCCATGATGATGTTTTTCTCGGGAATAATTTGGCGAATGTTGAGCCCTCACGACCGGCGTATTGTACGATAGCAGCCGCTACGCTCAATGATCGAGGCAATAAAGGCAATAAGCCGCGTCAGAAAGAGAGAGGGGGTCGCGTCGTTGTCCTTCTTTCCCTTGTTGAATGTCTTTGCCATTCCCGCAAGATTTTGTACTGTTTCCTTTGTGAGATGCGTAGAATCTCTTGTAGGTGTGTACCATGTACCTAGGTAGATACAGGTAGATACGCAAGCAACCATTCAATCGTCTTTCCTACCATTCATTTATCTCAAATACTGCTCAAAGCAAATAGAACAATACGATCCAGCCATGTTCAATCTCCTAGCAAGCACCGTAGCTCGGCGCAGTAGCTCCATCATCGCCGCCGCCGCTCCCAAAACACTCCCCACATCATTCGCCGCAGCCCGAACCCAAGTAGCAGTCACCAAGCCATCCACCTTCGCCCTACGAGCCCTATCCGACTACGCCTCAAACGACGGCGAAGACAAAGTCAAGGGAACAGTAAAATGGTTCGATGCCAAAAAAGGATTCGGCTTCATAGCCCCCGAAGATGAATCCCTCCCTGATGTATTCGTACATCAATCTGCCATACACGCTCAGGGCTTTCGCTCGTTGGGAGAAGGAGAGGCTGTGGAATTTACGTTAACGACCGAGCCGAATGGTAAGTCTAGGGCGGGGCATGTTACGGGACCGGATGGGGCGTATGTGGTGGGTAGTCCGCGACAGGAGGATGGAGGGGGGGGAGGATATGGCGGTGGCGGTGGATACGGGGGTGGAGGAGGAGGATATAATGATGGGTATTAGAGACTGATGGATGGGGGGCATCGGTCAACCTACCATACGACACTCATAGAGATAGATAGAGAGGGGATAAATGTTCTTGAGAAAAAAATAAAATACTTCAAGGGAGGCAGACTTATGACCATGGAAAAAAACCGCGCAGCCACCACTTACAAATAGGTAATCAGAGCTCCAGTTAGGGTTAGGACAACGACCATGGGTAGTCAGAGCTCTGCCGGCCACCTCTTCGACATTACAGTTAAATTATAGCCGTCGTCGCCACAACAGATCTTCGCAAATACTAAAACCAAACGCGTTGATTTGGAGAGACAACATCGTCCACCATGCACCTCATATTGAAGAGGCCGTGTCATTGACTTCGCTCTCTCTATGCTCCTTGGGAGAAATTTTCATGTTTATTAATGCAGCGGGTGCAGTGCTAATTGTTACGATACAACGCAGTATCGAGACAAACTAGTTGTGCAAGTAGACGAGTTACATTGCAGGTAGCATCATCAACAACGATAAAAGCAACAATGAAAAACTCCTCTCCCACCAATATCTACTCTGATTCTATGTTATTTTTCGTGGTATCAAGTTCTTTGTCTTTGGGGCGTTGGCAACTTGTGCATGTTCACGTATCCATTTCTCAACTGTCTCGGATAGTATTTGATTGTCACAACCGCAGACAATCTTTGCTGGTATCTCAAACGGGTATGATCCCTGCATTGCAGTGTCTTCCCATACCACGAGCCATTAGGCTTTCGTCCACTCTTGTGATTCTCTTCTCTTGTAAGTCCATGTACATCCAACGTACTAGATACAGTGACTGACTTTCTTTGGGACGGCTTTGCCGACTTGTACAAACTATGCACATCGCCAACTTGAATGACTTCCCTGCTTTGCCCGCAACCCCAGATTCAAGTAAGAATTGGGGGTTCGCATTTTCTTTGATGTTTTTCTTTCTCCTTTTATTCTTGCTCTTCTGCTTTGGTGACTGACGCTCAAGACCAAGTGCATTCAATCTCGTCCCAATTTCCTTGAGGCAGGGTTGCACTTCCTCATGCAGTTTGGAGAGCATAATGTAATGCTCGGCCTTGTATTCATCTAGAGTCTTCACAACGGGCTCTTCTCGTTTGATTTGTTTTTTCCTCTTGCCTTTTGTACTCATAGCTTTCTTAACACTTTTATTATGAGCCGACATGTTCCTCTGTGTAGAGCTACCATCACCGTTTCCGTCATCTTGAGATGCATGATTTGTATCATGCACAGTGATGACATCTTGATCACGCATATTCAATTCATCTGGTGTTTTATTGCCGGCGCTGCTCAAAAATAGAGTCTTGCCATTCTACGAAAACCGTAGTGACCTGAGAGAGGTACCTCTCTTGTCGGCATAATCATTGAATAATGCCCTGAGGGTTGAAGATGATCCAATCTTGAAGTTATGCCGTCCATGTTCATTGTTTGTGTCATCATCTGCCACTAAGAAGAGTTGGATTGAGGGAACCTAAACTCAATTCCCAGTAATGGTCGCCTTCTAAATTTTCAAGGTCGGGAGGGTGGGTGGTTGACCGGTTTGTTAGAGGTAAAGCTAGGCGGACTGTGAAACCACGTCTAGCAAGTGAAACCACTTGAAACCAAGCGATTTCCGACGACTCGTCGGTTCAGACTGTCGTTCAGACTATCATAGCAGGTTGATCATATGATATAAGATAAATAGCCAATCACATGACGAAAGAATTTGAGGATATTGATAAGTTTCAAGTTTCTTGTTGGGTCCGATCCAGCTACGGAGGAGGAAAGTGACCTTTCATTCTTTGATTCCGTGACTCTTGCATTGGAGATGTTTTTGAGTCAGGCAAGAAAAGCTGATATGAGTGTAGGAAGATTGAAGGGCGAGGAGGGAAAGACTGTTGAGTTGGAGAAACTCATGGTATCATACATTGAACCTGATGGTGAAGAGAGGAGCAGCCAGCGAGGAAGACTCGGCGCAGGGCAGCCCCGCAAACTCCAAAGCCCATCAAAATGAAAGTCGCAGGATTCAAGACGGGAAAAACTCCAGTTGAGAGAGACAACGAGGGAGATGACGCTTTCAAATTGCGATGTGAGATTTGTATCGGGATATATTACGGGAAGATGGTCCAGATCCAGACCTCAAGAAAGTTTTGAAGGATGATCGTATCCGAAGAATATGCTTCTACCCTGGAACGCAGACCAACTTCTTTTGTTCTTTTGTGTTGGTTGTCGTGGAATGCTTTGCTTTACTAACCCCAAGGTGCAAAAGGACAAGGACGGCAAGCAACGCAAAAAGATACCGGTCCGTCCTCTCACCGAAACACAAGGTGATAAATCTTGGTTTCTGATGCGAGGGTATGCATGTAACTCATCTATAATGGACAAAGTCACCCGTGCAAAACTTCCCTTTTTTGAACAAAATCACGATCATAGAGATGCATTTGCCACCATTGCTGAATATGCTAAAATGAAGTCGCTATACTACCAACAGCCAAGATAAAATGGCAACGAGGAAGCTGGTGTAATGGATGATGATTCATTCGATAGCCGCAAAATTATCAGTGATGAAACTGTTGAGTTGTTGAACGAGGAAGAGAATCCAAGGCATGTTCTCTTCTTATCAAGTGATTTTGAACAAAGTGAAAGTGATAATGAGGAGGCGGCAGCCGAAGATGATGAGGAGGTAGATAATAATGTGGAGGCAGCAGATGATAGTGACGAGGCGGCAGCAGCAGATGCGGTAGTTGATAATGAGGACGAGCCAGAACAGCCAGAACCAGCAGCGCAGATGTGCCCGCAGTAAATAATGAGCCCCCCTAAAATCTGACCATGGATATTGTTGTAATTAGTGCAATACCAAAATGAGAATACAATATATATTCGGATATTTATCAGCATGGCAAGAGGCTCGACCTTTCGGCCTGATGATGGCGTTGTGTTTCTTCGGTTGGTAAAAAGGATGGTGATGTACTGAATGTATTTGTCAATCATAGCAAGAGCGCTATTATCATTCGAATCAATGATTTGAGTTAGCTACCTATGTACTTTACTAGTCCCGCATATGCTTCATAGGGTTGATTTCTATCTCCACGTCGATGGCCAAGTCTAAGTGATGATTCTCCTGGATCTGCTTCGCTTTTGTCACCGCTCCCCATTTCATGTAACATTTATATGCCTTTTTGTAAGATTCGGTGGCTTGAGGGATTTCCACAATAGACGAATAATAATTCCCTTTCAATTCATAAGCTAGGGCTAGGTCATTGATACGGCCGAAGTTCCTTGCGGTTCGTATGGATGCATCATACGCCTCCTTAGCTTTTTCCACCTCACATATTACTGCAAAGTATTCTGCTTGGAGTAAGAGAACTTTGTTATTGAAGAGATTTTCAGAACAAACCTGATGGCGCTTTTCCAATTCAATTAACAATTCTTTTCCTTTGTTGTAATGGGTCTCTCCTTTCCCTTCCCTATACAACTGGAATTCAACATGGCCCAGGGTTGCATTAAGAAATGTTCTTATTATCTGAGGCCCAACATTTTTTGAATATCCCCATGCAAGTTTTGACAACTTCAATGCTTCACTATACTGGCAACTCCAAAACGCAACGAAGTAACGCCTAAAATATATAGAAGAGACTAAAATGTGATTCTTTTTTGACAGAGCATCTGCAAGGAGATGAGCTTCATTGCAAATCATTCCACTTTGATAAAATGTAAATGAGAAAAAGGGTCACTTAGATGCGAATACACATCAATTTGAGGAATGGCGCAGAAATGATCCCAAGACTTACTCAAAGATTGCGAATGATTCGCAAGGCACCCCGAGGAGAAAATCAATGTTCAATTTGTCCAAGATGGCTACTTTTGCTGCCTCTTTGTTGAACTTGACCAATTGCTTGAGATAATGATCATACTTTCCTTGAACAGAAGATAGATTCTCTCCATCCAAACATAAATATTGGAGATGTAAAGTAAGTGCCAGGGAAGCACTCGACACATCTCCGGACTTCATTCCAAGCTCATACGCGTTGAACATCTCCTGAGCACTGTCTCGAAGCGTTCGATCCCATATTAGAAGTAAGTGATTCAACATAATTCGAGTACGTATAAAAGGACCTCGTTGCTTGGTTCTCTCCAATATTGTAAGCGCCATTCTCCCCCATCGTTGTCCTTCCTTGAAATCGTCTTAAGAGAAAGAAAAGAAGAAGGTGGTGAGGGACGACACTTTCATGAAAATGTTTCAACGAAAGAAAGAGGCAACAAACCATCAAACCACATTTTCATGTAGCCAAAGTATACAAATGACATCGCCACATCTCCACAAACGCAGCTCTGCTCTAAGGAATAGTTAACCGTTTCACACACTATCAATGCCAAGTATGGCGACCTCAATCGTAGGCCAGATAGAATTACACTATCCAAAATAGATATAACACCCATCTTGGATTTGTCAATGTTGATTGCCTGATGAGCAACCACTTCATTCATATTGTATTTTGCCACAATTTTGTCGGTTTTCCTCATGCTCTGGACGAGAATAGATGGGGCAAGACCACGAACCCTACCAACAATGTAGCTCAAATACACCTTTGGAAGAGAAGGAATAGGCATACCGAGTTTGCTTAGAAATGCCAATGCTGTGTCAACAGTTTCTTGGTTTTTTGAGCCCGTACAATCCAGTGATCGAATGAGTAGGACTCTAGCCTCGAGAGAGCGCTCAAACGCCACATTATTTATAATGACATTCGCATACTGCGGAACCTGTTCAGCCTCGCCAAGGGCAAGTAAAGCAAATGCCGCGCCTTTGTACAAGCTATAGCATAGTTCTATATCATGGGTCCACACTTCACTCAGAAAGGTTATTCCACTGTTGTAGTAGTGTAGAGCAGATTGGAAGTTGGAATTCTTTGAAGACTCTGTGGCTGCAATAAGATTCCACCCTGCATACCTGGCCCTTTGGGAAGTATCTACAACCAGCTCTGAAGCATTGTTTATGTGATCAGTTGCAAGCAAGGCTAGTGCCTGAGGCCCATCATTGGTATCTTTTCTGCAGTGCTCATTACCACTTTCGATGGAGCAATCATCTTTTTGCGAGTCTGATCCAAAAAACATGCCAATATGAAGATGAATTTGTCGGCGTTGATCGCCATCAATGCCATCATATACTTGTTTTCGAATCAAGTCATGAGTAAACATCACCATCGAAGAGTTCTTCTTTACAATCCCTGCATCGATAAGATTTGGAAGAGACGAAGCAAGACCGCTTGCGCCATCGATGTAAGTGCAAGTCCCAATACAATGAACCGTGGTCGCATGTGTTTTCATGCCAAGGCATGATAGAACCCGCAGACTTTGCAGATCTTCAGGTGGTAAGGAAGACAAATTTGAGACTATCAAACTGGCAACGCTATCCCAGACTTGCAGATTATCCAATTTATCATAATCCCAATCGTAACGATGTTTCGTTGGACTATAAGCCACAGTATGATCCCTCACAAGTGAATTGAGGAGTTGAACAACAAACAACGCGAGCCCGGACGTTTTCTTCCATATGATGCTCACAAAATCCAAGATTATCCTTTTCGGCAATCGGAGTTCTGTCATGATCATTCCAGTGATATCATCTTTCGACATGCTAGGGATATTGATCCTGGTAATCTTGATATTCTTGCTTCGCTGGAGGCTATCATATTGAGTGGCGAATGGATGATTGCCAGTAACCTCATTATCACGATACATTCCAACAAATATAAAACGATTCCTTGCGTGATGAGGAAGCAAACTAATGACCTCAAATATCAAAGATAGCGTGGTGGAATCACTCCATTGAAGGTCGTCATAATAAATCATGACCTGGCGATCTAGATTGCAAACACAGATTATCGGCAATTGACGAGATTGCATATATGAGCAATGAAACGCATGATAATGCACTATGGAAAAAAGAACGAGAAAAAAAACTCACCTGCACTGAGGACAGCGCCAAGCAGTGATGACAGCAAAAACACTTGCCGCCAGTGAGAATTGCCCTTATCTGATTCTGGTGTATCAGCACTAACGTTGTTATCATCTATACCGTTGACCAACATTTTGAGATTTGGCAATCGAAGTGCTAACGAAGACAAATCTTCTCTATCCAGAGCATCGGATATGGCATCCGTTACACGGGAACTATATTTGATATCCTCGTCAATGCCATCTTTCATGTTCACGAGATTACCAACTAGCAGATCAAATGCAGAGTACGCCACATCTTGAGACTCGAACCCTAAATCAAATTTGGCACCAATAACAGTCCAACTGCAACTCCGTCTCAAATAATCACCAACAGATTGGACGACATGGGACTGGAGATGAGACAGATGCACAGTTTGAATATGGACATGAGTAAATCATCATGGAATCTGAAATCATATGCACATGCACAATATGTTGGAGCTGTACTCACCTTTCCTGCTCCGGAAATTCCCGAAACAAATATAGCTTCTACGTGGTCAGCAGATTGAGGCGCCTCTCTTCTGTTGGTACCATCAAGGCTAGATGCAACTGCAAGAATACTGGTGATTTGTTTTGTACGGCCAAAACACCCCAGCCCAAAGCGAAGTTTGGACGAAAACCCGTATTCCGGGTCCTCGAGATGTAACTGTGAATGCGAAGACATTTGTTTCAGGTCTTCGATCACATCTTCAAGTGTTGCAAAGGGGCACTCTACGTTGCCATCAATTCCAGAACCAATCATGTCGGACAATAATCTACAAACTGAGATAGGATAGTGACCAGATTCTAATAGGTCCGAAAAGATAGAATTTTCTTTGTATCGTTGAATCTTTGAACGCTGTCCTAAATCACACTCATTGTTGACGTGGCCATCAGCATCAGTGCTATATTCTTCCAAAATGAAGTCTTCTTGTAAAGCTTGGTCCTTGGGAGAAAAAAATTGGTACATCATCCTTCCAAGATGTTGTATCTTCAGCAAATGCGTAGACTGAGATTTCTCTAATGGTTTTGTTGCGGAAGAATTATCTTCAAAGAATTGAACTGACATTCCCAAGATGGTCCATCCTAAATGATTCTCGCCCCCACTTGCATTGTTGATGCTGTCAAACTTATCTCTGTCAAATGAAATCGTGGCCTGATCACGATTTATGATGACACCAGGTTTATTCGCAACACAAGAAGCTTGATCTTCACCTGCCCTTGAATTCTCTCTATCGGTCTCCAAAGAGGTCAATGTTCTACTCTGTTCAGAAGTGTCATCAGTTGAGTCGAAAAAATCAGCGAGAAAGTCAAGAGGACTATCATTTTCTCCAAATGGATCTGCATTAAAGTCCAAAGGTACTAAATCATCATGTGCATTGTCGTCCGTAACGTCATGGCCTGTTTCGCTGGTTGCGGAAGAGCATGCCAACCTTACAAAAAAGTTAATCAATTTCGGGGAAGTAGAGTCGATCCTCTCGTCATCGAGGCGCTTAAACGTTTGTGCAAGCAGTAATGATAGTTTTGCGGCATTGGCACAAGGCGATAGTTTAATGCCCGATAGGTCGCATTCAGGACGATCGAAGAAAGTGCAATTGGTAAGGCAACCAGAGGCGATCAATACTGGAAGTGATATTGTGAGACTGTCACCACTCGTGCCCGCATCCGCATCTCGCTGTGTTTGAGAATATTCCAGCAACTCGTCAGATGCCCCCCGCCTCCTGCTGCTGCTGCTGCTGCCCCCTTCTGCCGGTGCCTTCATCATAAAAATCGTAACTCTTAACTCTTCACTCTTCTCTCTTCAACGAAACCAATGCTGAGCAAATCTGCTCTCGCGCACGGTGCTTAGAGTAAAATTTGGTCATTGTACTGCATTAGACTGCATTGTAAGCCGTTTTTGGTAAATTTTCCATGTCACGTGAGACTGAGTGTCTGAAATAAAATATTTTAGCGATCGCATAATGTAAAAATGAGAAGGGAATAAGTATTATTCATCGCTCAATATGCAGGTGCAATCTGAGACTTTTGTAATGACCATGCCTCTATCTTGTGACTCTAGGCTTGTTATGGAAGATGGAAGATGGAAGATGGAAGATGGAAGATGGAAGATGGAAGATGGAA
>JALLAU010000895.1:0-12176 GCA_036939495.1 Thalassiosira hispida
ATTTGGAGATAGTTAATGAATTTGGAATAAGCAATACAATTCAATCTGGTCTATGGTAGTGTCCTTGACATTGGGAGACAGTTTGGTTGTAGCTCGGCCCTACTAGTTTATTTGGTGTTGTATGTAATAGATACTATAAATGTAAAGTTTAGAGAATGGTTAATCCATTAAAATTATATGTATGCAAAATATGGGAGATCATATTTATGGTTATCAGCATTACAAGAACAACATTGTTGCTATTTCTTGTGCTTTACTTTGCACTTCGCAACTTGCAATTGCTTGAATATCTTATGCTGTCATTGGCGCATAATTGTTGGAACAGGAATGTTGTAGAAGTATCTGACATAAAATCTGCATTATGCGATGTATGATACAGCTCTCCGGCAAAAAAATACTGATCTTCCGTAGATGATGGATGTCAAATGTATTCCAAACCCAGTAGTGTTGCTTTGTTAAGAGTAACTTCATCATGGCGCAGCTTTGGCCAATGTTCCTTGTTCTCACAAAACACCCCCCTCAAGACAAAGGCACAATTGCATGCACAAGGAAACATACCGATGACAGCTATCAACTATACTTGAATAAAAAGCCCGCCACAGGGTACAATAAAATTTGCTCACCATTAGAACCACGTCCATGTTATGTGTGTGTCCATCAATTATTTTGCAAGGTGGAGGAGACTGAATTAGACCCCCCCTAATTTTGCTTAATCCCCCTTCCCTGGATCAGCCTTGATGAAAAACTTGTACCTCTTGAGTTTTCACTAGGACAAGCAAGCGGATGATCGGGAGAAATCGGTAGTTAGTTGTGACCCTCTCGGATGATGCTAGTCGAAAAAATAAGTATAACCCCGAGGGATAGTTTTGTCTTCTAGGATACCTCCTATGTACATCGTTTCTTTTTGTTATGTTTTTACCTGCCTACGGCGGAATAGTAGAAATCAAAATTTGGTGTTGGACACCGATTCAATTTTTCACTTCAATAAGTTGACGAGCTTTTAAGACGCCTGCAACTATCTACTGGAATGCATCTAGATCCCTGAAAGATGGTTGGGGGGGCTCTCTCCGTCTCTCCATACGTATAGTCTACATTCTTCTCTCTACACATAAAAATGATCCGGGCCATCTCCATTCGATGACTCTGTTCGCTCTGGTAACTCTTCACCATCACCATACAGCCATTCAAATCTTCAATTGCAAGGATTCTACTCCCGATGACCACACAACTTTTAATTCTCTGCCTGGTCCTCGCTGTTACCACATCAAATGGCGGCATCATAACGGGACAAACACTTTCCGGCGATGAAACATCGATTACCAGGGGTGCGGTCGAATCAGGCCGCAGTCGACTTCTACAACGTCGAGGCAAGCAGGTCCATCAGCGACGGCAGCTAGAGGACCTGGATATCGATGGAGGAGATGGAGGAGAGAGCGGTCAGAGCAGTCCATGCAGGAGCATCATTGCAGTAGGCGGGACGCGTCTACCTGAACCAGAAGATAGTGCTTCTCCCATCAGCGTCACAAACAGCGACATCGATGGTGTCATTGAACTTGAGTACTTCGATGAAGTGGCAGATGAGTTTGAGTCAGACGAAGAGTTTATATGCGAACTTGACGATGAAATGACTGTGCCAATTCAGGGCACCAACGAACAGATAACGGAATTGAGGGCGCTATTGAATAGCGGTGCACTCGTTAGTGCTGAGTCGACTGTGGAGATTGATAATGTCGGCAGCGGCGGTGATGGAGAATCAGATGGTACCTCTGGAGTAGGCTTAGAAGAGGTTGCATCACTCCCTTCGGGATCCATTCGTCTTATCAACAACAACGCCAACAACAACGAGAGGAGGCTTCGAAGGCTCAACCAATACGAAGGTGTCAAAAAGGCCCTCGTCATTCGGGTGACAGACCAAGATGGTAGGAGCCCTGACCAAAATGCCCACTTCCTCTCCGATAAATTCTTTGGTACATACGGCGATACTGTGACCATGGCGAGTGGCTTTGATGCATGTACATTTGGCAAGCTCAAGTTTACAAAGGACTATTGGAATGCGGTGAATACACAATCACTCACGGCACCTGGTGTATTAGATGTTACGATTCCCATTAGCCTTCCACAGAGTACTCAAGCATCGGTCCGATCAGCAGTGATACACGCAGCGGAGAACAAGATGGGAATTGGATTCCCAGGTCCGTTCGATCATGTCCTTGTCGTCGTCGAGAAGTGTTACCAAGTCGGAACCACTTGCGGCTTTGCAGCATACGCATATGTCAACCACTGGCTCAGCCTCTACGTTGGGGATAATTACAAGTTCCCGGGTGTGCAAATGCACGAGGTGGGACACAATTTGAACATGGCCCATTCGGGGGGCAATGATGGTAGGACATACACAGATCATACGTGTCTCATGGGAAATCCTCTTTGGTCTGATGATGTGGGTGGCATGTGCTTCAATCCTGTCAAGAACTATCAGATTGCCATGGGCAAGGGAAGGTAAGACGTGCCCCCTGTGTTTGTCGGTATGAATACATGTTCCATACATACAATAATATCTCATGCGCTCCCTTTTGCTCTCATTCATAAGCTGGTACGAATCTCGGCACATCCAGAGCTTCAACAATTACATGACAAATTCCTGGCGTGGCAAGATCATTGGAGTCGCTGAATATAACAACAACCCCAACAATCATATCATTGTACTGAAGATCGAAACTGGCCAGGCCGCTGATTATTTCGTGGGGTTCAACCGTGCGGTTCATTCAAATAAAGATGTCGTACAGGCTCATAATCAAGTGACTGTTTACAAGGTACAGGAGGGTGATGGTTTAGCGTATTCTCACAGTTCCCTCAAGGCAACACTGTTCAGCGGACAGAGAGCAACAATCAATAATTGGAGGGGTAGTAGTCAGGCTCTGAACATTAAAGTGCACGAAATTAACACAAATGTCGAGCCGGGGTATGCAGATGTTGAGATTACCTATGGAACGCCAATGCCGACTCGCCAGCCAACGAAAAATCCAACTCTTGAACCAACAAAGAAACCAACGCGTGAACCAACAAAGAACCCAACACGTGAGCCAACTGAGCCAACAAAGAAGCCAACGAAAAATCCTACAACGAAGCCAACTGCAAATCCTACGAATGAGGTAAGAGAATGAATAAGAAGTGTTCATGTCATCTTTCGTTTGCTACTCTACTAAATTTATTTATTTCAAACATTATCATAATAGCCCACCCTAGAACCCACCACCAAGCCCACAAACAGGCCAACAGTGCCTTTGGATTCCACTACGGCAATTAATTTTGATGGTTTAACTACGGCTAGGTTCTTATCCATTGACGATGACTATAGTGGATTTAAATGGAGTGGTTTCAATGTAATTCAACGTCGATACTATGCAGAAAGTGGCTACAATTATGGAGCAACGTCTGGTAGATATGTGGCTTTCTACACTGCCGGTGATTCTTCAATAAGGTCAGGTTCCATCTCATCAGCAGTCCCATTTTCAGTTGCCGGATTCCATGCCACAGCTGCATGGTCAACTGGTGTGATTGTCCTTGTTGAAGCATTCGATGACAATGGCAGCCCCATGGGCAGCCATCAAACCACCTTGGGTGACCCACAGAATGGCCCAATTTTTATTGACCTTCGCGGGGAAAGCTTTCAAGGTTTGTATGAGTTGAAGATTTCATCATATTCTGGCAATTCTATGGGCCTGCGTGGCGATGGCCCATATTTGGCCATTGACGACTTGCTTGTATACTAAAATAGATTTCTCTCCGTTCGTTAATCTTTGACAGTCATGTGAAAGTTTTGTCTCCCTGTTGATCTTATTAGTCGTGGTTATTTGTTATTTGTGTGTTTGCCATATTGTGGAAACACCTCCAACAGGTAGTTGGAAGTGGATCTCATCTTGCAAAGATATAACAAACAATTAAAGTGTCCACATTCCACGTTGTGCTCAATCCTATTTCAGATCATTCATTTCCACGTCATATCGATCCCACTCTATGGAGAATAATACTGAGGTTTACAGCTAGCAAACACCATCGTCTTTGTCGAGGCGAGAGTTGATAACCAGAAGAAAATACAAAATGTAGACTTGCCGCCAGCTTTTTGAACCTTGAGCTTACCTTTCTCCAGCCCCATGGTGTCGTCAGCTGCCACTGCCGATCACCGCCCTATGGACTGTGATGGCGGGTAGCTGGCGCACCAGCCTGCCTCTCCATCGCGTGGGCAGGTCCACGACATTGGCCCGTAGACGCCCAGAGGAGAAGAACTAACCTATGGTACTAGATTGTAGATGCTCGTTGAGAATGAAAATATTGAAAACATGTAATGTAGCTAAATGTATTCTTTACAATTGTATCTGTGCGATACACCTAAAATTAGCTAGCATCATAATGACGTTGATGTTGAAGACTTGAGGCATTTGCTTCCATACCAACTGAAGTATGTACTACAGCATGAATTTCGGCTGCCCTTGGCGTATGTTTCTTCGTGAAGTGCAACTGTTTCCTTACTTCGAACATAACACGTGTTACTCTCCCAGTCGGGAAGGTAAACAACCTCCCCCGAGACGTCGCATCCTCCCATGCCTGGCGAGTCGCAGCATTCCTTTTTGTGGTAGGAGAACTTGTCACTGCAACACTCTCCCAACGTATTGTATCTATCTTGTTCGTACGTTTCAAACTCGTTCGCTTTCTTTCTTGAACATCCCTTGGGGCTTGAGTAGACGGGATAGTATTTCACTGCATTGGGGTCACCACTGCTTGATGACGTACAATCATCAGCATATGAAAACCACGTGCTACAGCATTCCTTCTGAGTCGTGAAGAGATACTCGGCACTGTTTCCCTCTTTCATAAACACTGGTTGCAACCCATCGTTTGTGCAGTACTTTCCAAAAGTGACCCAGTTCGGGTACCATTTCCTGAAACTAACACCACGTGTATCACCTTCAATGAAGCCGATCACATTGAGAGACGACAACACGGATATTGCTGAGCCTGAGGATGTGGCAGCCGATGACACGGAGCTTGAAATGGCTGCCAGGGTTGAAGCCGATGAAAGCTTTGAGTTGATGCCATTTACAATACGAGCGTTATCGGCACCAGGAGTTAGATACATATGGATTGTGTATGACACCACTCCGTTACTGTCAATGCCCGTGACGGAAACGGTGGATCCTTCCGGGAGAGAACCCTCCGCACGAAGTGCCGCGGAAATTGCATCCTCAAAGTATTCCGAAACTTCCGTGACATCAGCAGGCGACAAACCGGAAAGATTCGTGGTAAACTGTCCTTTACTCGTAACCTTGGCAAAAGTTGCTTCAGTGGTCGTTCCTGCAGTATTTGATGACACAGCCGCTCCTGACATGGCATTCATGACCGAAGGAATCTTATTTGTGGTACCAACAATGTTGGATGGCACATTCATTCCTGACACGGCACCAACAAGTGTGGGATTTGATGAGCTTGTGGAGTAGGATATGACGGCATTTTTAATCGCTGATAAGGTCATTGTAGTGGCAAGAGAGCTTGTGATAGCAGAAGCCGCAGTGGTCGCATCTGCCAATGGGTCAACGTACATCGTGATGAAATATGAAACGACGCCATTCTCAATGTTCGTGACAGTGACTTTGGCGCCGTCGGGCAAATTAGACCCGAGAGAAGACGTGATTGCGTCTTCGAAGTAGGTTGATAAATCTTTTTCCTCGGCGGCAGTCATTGTAAGCCCAGAGGTGCTGACTTCAGTGTTTCCAGCTATGCTTACAGATGACATGGCGCCAGCAATGCCCTCTGTTGAGCCTGCAGATTTATCTTGGACTGTGTTAGATATGGCGGCCAAAGTCGATGTCTGCGACAACGATGACTTAATACTAGCGATGGCTGTAGCAGAATCAGCGCTGGAGTCATCGTCCCCAAAGAAATGGATCTCATACTGAACTGTTCCATCAGCATTGAAGCCGGTAACAACGACGGATGCTCCATCGGGCAAGAGACTTTGTGACTCAAGCTGTTGAGTGATGGCGCTCCCAAAGAATACCTTGGCTTCGTCTTCCTGGTCAGGGTTAAAGGAGCTGGGAACAAAGCCATCGACGGCGAGCTTACCCTCGACTGTTACCCTTGATGTAGTTGCTGTAGCTGTCGTAGAAACTTCAGTAAATGCATCAACGATGGTAGTTGACATGGCACTTTTAAGGACTGTATCAGATGATACTTGGGACGCCGCATTCACTGAGGCTGTAATGGAAGTCATCGTTGTAGGTTGAGAAAATGTAGTCTTAAGGGCGGTAACTGCTGTATCTACGGCAGTGCTCGAGTCGGCACGAACATCTATCTCATATTGGACAAAGCCATTCACAATCGAGGTGACAGTGACGGTGGATCCCAAGGGCAGAGCAAGTTCCTTAGTAAGCGCATCTTGGAAGTAACTCGCTGCCTCCGCAAGTCGAGCGTTGGTGAAGGATGATGTATCAAGGCCACTGACGACAAATGATCCAATTGTAGTAGCCTGAAAAGCCTCGATCTCTTGGTTCAAGTTGGGAACCGAGAGTCCACCCGATATCGTGACAGCAGTGCTCGTGGACGCTTCCGTGACGGAAGTTGTGATGGCATTCAGGGTCGTTACATCGGCGAGAGAAGTTTGAATGGTAGAAACCACTGCAGCCCCACCCGCGGACGAATCGGCGGGTATACTGATTTCATACGAGACAATGCCATCCTCGATGCTTTTTACGGCGACGGTTGCGCCATCGGGTAAATCCGTGCCAAGCGATGCTGTTATGGCATCGGCAAAGTCCTTCTTTGCATCTTCTAACTGGGTGGCAGTCATGGTGAGCCCGGTGGTGCCCACTTGATTGTTATCGGTGATGCTTATAGATGCTAGACTGGTTGTTGAACTTGCAGAGTCATCCTTGACTGTTTGGGAGATGGCATCCAATGTCGTAGGATCCGTCAACGACGATTCGATGATGGTAATGGCCGCTCCAGTATCTTCTGATGAGTCCCCATAGAAATGGATCTCATACAGGACCCTCCCATCATTGGTTAGGCCGGTAACAACGACAGAGGCTCCGTCGGGCAAGATATGTTGTGACTCAAGCTGTTGAGTTAGTGCAATCTCAAAGTAATCCTTGACTTCTTCTGTCTGGGCAACGCCATAGGATGAAGGATCAAATCCACTAACTATAAACTCTCCCTCAGTCGTTACCTTGGAGGTAGTGGTTAGACTTGATGTCGTACCTGCCGAGATGGAGTCGACGCTTGTAGACGACATTTCACTTGCAATAGTCAGATCCGACGAAGATTGAGACGCATCAACTACTGAACTTGTAATAGAAGCCATCGTTGATGGCTGCGACAACTTTGACGTAACTGCACTAGTGGCGGTGGTGGCATCAGCACTTGATTCCGAACGAACGACAATCTCATATTTCACAACTCCACCATCGATCGACGTGACAGTAACAGTCGATCCCGCGGGAAGGTCAAGTTCTTGAGCAATAGCTTCTTCAAAGTAGCCAGATGCCTCGGCAATTTGATCATCTGTGAAGGATGATGTATCCAAATTACTAACTGCAAATGATCCCGTTGTGGTAATCTCTGCGGCCGTAACTGCCTTATTCAAATCAGGCACGGAAAGTTGTCCCGAAGCAGTAACCACAACCTGCATGGTCTCGTCCTCCGGATTATTTAATGGATTCGTAAACGATCCATCCGTGTACAAACTTGCAGTCTGGACTAGAACTTCCCATAACTCCCGTACTGGCGGGGCGCGTTCATTCGCCCAATTATGTATTTCCTTCTCGAGTTGACCAGACTGTAGGAAGGTTTTGAAGTCATTCAAGATTTGATTGTACCGGGCTTCCATGTCAGCGGAGGTTTTGCATTCGCCGGCATCGCACTTTGAGGATACTTCGACTGTTTATTTGTTATTGTTTGGACGAGAGAAGTATAAAAGAGAAAATAATGAGATGGGGTTAACATGGGGTATCAGTTGATAGCCATATGTAACAAAGCTAAAACAATACAAAACAGAAAAAAACACTGACCTGAAATAGTAGTCACCTGCTCGAGGTCTACAATGTAGTAACCTGGCTCACGACTGCCATCATAATTCCCCGAAAATGTCCCCCCCGCCAAACTTCCTCCACACTCTGGATTGCCAGTGTCTGGGTTCCTTGATAAAGTTGCACCACCAATGCTCCTGCGATGATGTCAATCGCAACGAAAACATTGTATGTGTGAGTTAGTGAGATGCCTCTAGATCGCACAAACAGTACCTATCAAAAATATATATACTCACGTAACATTAGCATCCCCGCCCCCCAGTCCGACATTCATCGCAACCTCCAAAGCATTCGCTATAATATCCGCATCCTGACATAGCTGCGGTTCAATCAATCCCTTCAAATCGAACGTCAAGAAGAACACCAACTCCTTCGGGCTTGATGCAATACAACCGGGAACATCCCACCAGAACTTTGACGTGCAGCATTCCTCGAGGGTCTCGAATAAATCGCTCGAGCTCCATGAACCTGGCGTGTACTTGTCTTCCCAATCTAAAAAGTCGACTTTCTGTTCGCAGAACTCGCCATTGGAGGTGTACATGGGATGGTTGTTGTCCATGCATTGTGTGATACGCCACCTGCAATGTTAGAGTATATGAAGGTTAGAAAAGATGTTTTTTAGATCATATGTGTCATGCGCATAGGAATACATATGCACCTCCTGTAAATATAACTGAAACTTTTAGCCGTCAGCAGAATGACTTACCAAAAGTGATTCTGGCAACATTCCTCCTTGCTCCTATACAAGTAATTATCTTTCTGAAGCTGCTTCATAAACAATGGATCCTGTCCATCATTGACACATACTTGAGTCTCGTGGATCCAGTCAGGATAATAGAGCGAACCGGTGGGCGGTTCTGATGGTGAGTCGGATGGTGCAGCCCTGTGTTTGAATAGAAGTAAGGTGTCAGAAAAGAGTACCATAGCAGAGTTAGTATCGATACCAAAGACCCTAAACAAAAAGGCAGTTGTGGGCTTCGGCGCCTTTCTTGGGGGGCAGCGCCCCCCAACCCCCGGGAAAAATGGGAGTCCACAGTCCCATAAAGGGGAAGAACAATGTTCCTCAGCGGATTCAAAAAACCCTTCAAGATTGATACTCACGTTGGGCTAACACTAGGCTCCTGACTTATACTAGGCGTTGGACTAGGCGCTGGCGTTGGATCATGACTCACACTCGGAAAGAAACTTGGTGGGTCCGATGGTGCAGCCCTGTGTTTTGATGTGATAGTATACAAAAGAGACTGTAAATGGGAAGAAGGTCCTCAGTACAAAATACAAATACAAAAACCTTCGAGACAGATGATACTCACGTTGGGCTAACACTAGGCTGCCTGCTTATACTCGGAGCTAGACTAGGCGCTGGCGTTGGGTCCAGACTCACACTGGGAACATCACTTGGCCAATCTGTTGAGCTACTCGGAGCCGCGGAAGTACTCGGTGCCTGACTAGTACTGGGTACCAAACTTGGAACTCGACTTGGAAGGGCGGAAACACTTGGGACCAAACTGGGGAGACCGGAGGGCGTTTCACTTGGAGCAGAACTCACAGAGGGAACATCTGACGGCCACTCTGTAGATGACGTTGGTAATGCGGAAGTGCTCGGTGCCTGACTAGTAGAGGGTACCAAACTTGGCATCCCGGATGGTTCAGCGGAAACACTTGGGTTCATACTGGGATGTTCACTAGGCATGATGGACACACTGGGGGCCTGACTGGGGTATTCGCTAGGGACGATACTAACACTCGGATTCAAACTTGGGGATTGGCTCGGTTTGATGGATACACTGGGCTGGAGCGAGGGATGGTCGCTGGGCATGGCAGATACACTTGGGTGCTCGGAGGGTATGGAACTGGGTTGAGCACTAACACTGGGATTGGTTGAGGGAGATCCGCTTGGCATGGCAGATACACTTGGTTCGTTACTAGGGTATTCACTTGGTTGGATACTAACACTGGGTTTCAACGAGGGGTATTCGGATGGTTGGATGGAAGCGGATGGTAAAATGGATGGTATGCTTGATGGTGCCGCAGATACACTTGGTTCGCCAGATGGTACCGCTGAGATGGATGGTGTACCGGTGGGAGTTAGTTCTGGGGGGACTGTGTGAGAGAGTTGAGAGTTAGGTATTTTTGATGAACAAATAAACAAGATACATCATTATATTATCATATAACTCACCATTAATATCCAATTTAATCCGTTCCCCTCCCCAACACTTGGAACTAGTCCCGGGAACCAAAGGAAGAATACCCGTACCCAAGCCCACGTCCGCCCAATCCAACGAACAAGTTCCTGCATCACTCTGCGCAAAGCTCGCGGATACATGAAAATCCAACAACCCATCGGACCCCGGATTGCCATTGGCGTCTGTCTGATCTGCACATTTTAGCGTGACCGTCTGGAAGGGAAAATTGTTTAAAATACCGGCAGCATCAAAATCCAAACACGCATCACCATCAACGTCTTTAACGATTTGTACCCCGGCAGTACTTGCCCATGGCGCATTTGTAGCGGGGTCGTTGAGGGTCATGCCAGAGATGTAGCATGACTCGCCCGCCGTGTACTCCAAGGAACTCCCCCCCACGTTGTTAATGTACAACCCAATGTCGAACTCGGCCTTGGCCGCAATGTTGACAGTAAAGCTAACGATGACATTGTCATCACTTCCACGACATGCGCCATAGACGGTACCGAGTGGCTTGCCCTCACAATCGGCGGCGTTACCAGATACGGATGGATCGGAGCAGGGAACCGGACACGGAGTTGTCCCACCCGCACCATTGCTACAGGTCCCACAGTTACACGCATAGGCCCCGTCGTCATACACTGTAAAGCCAGTAACCGCCAGAAAATCGACCGAGTTGGAGGTACATCCCAAAGCAGGATTTAGGCCCGTGTAAACTTCGGCATTGGCTTGCATGCAACAGCTGTCGGTGTAAATGCAGGGTGGACAATCGGCGCTTGGCGCTGGTTTAGGAAGGTTGGTGCCGCCGTTACTATCGTCTAAACAATTTTTCCATTCCCCTGCTAGACGACGATGTTGATGTTGCGCGGCGCTATCAGCGGGAGAGAGGACAGCATCGGCATCGTTAGACGACGACGACGAGGCTGTCGTCGCGGCTGCTGCAGCAAGGGGCATGATTGCCACGTCATCTGCAGCCGCTGCCGCTGAGGGGATGCCATGCGTGATGATGGCGACGAGACCACATAGCAAAAGGAGGGGAGACGATCGAACCGTTGTTGTTGTCCGCATGGTGTTGCGTTTGTATTTGTATGAAGGACTGTTGAATATGAATATTATTGTCGGTGTGTTTTATAAAGAATGAGAGGCTCAGGTGAATATTATGTTTCTTGATGGTCGGTATGTTATAACATAACTACTTGATGTTGATACGATTGGATGTGAAATGTGAATAATGACTCTTTTATTCTGAAGGCAGTTTTGTTTCACTTTTTGATTTGCATGCATTCTAGTGAGTGGGATGACCGTCGTGGAGATGGCTGGACAAGATGGGCACTCCGCTGTGCAGTCACTTTTGATGTCCGTCGCGCGTCTTGGCATGTAGATGAGGGATTAGGTAAGCCGCATGTAGGTACCTAGATCTCTAGGTAGGTTCGTAGATAGATAAAGAACGCATCCGGCTAAAACTGCATAGCAGTGGCTGAACATGAGGAACATAAAAACATGATGCCGGCCGGTGGTGGGGCTGGACGGGCTCATGTATGTCCATCTCAGATTCATATGTCAAGTAATGATAATTCATTGGGAACATTGGTCATTTCTGTTGGGATGTAAAGGTCATCATTAATAATTAATTCCCGAGCAGATGTGGAGAGTTAAAATAGAACGGGTAAAAGAGAGGTCATACAAAAAAGTGACCATCCATTAGTCTGAAGGCAGTTTTAGATAACAATGTGTTTCTTGTGATATGGATGATGTACCAGACGTGTATGTATTTACCAGACGTGTATATAGGATGCGTGAATTGGTAATAAAAAGGCCTTTACGGTAGATGAGCCGATTAGTGTCTCTTTTGGAGGTAGGACGCACCAGTTCGCGAACTGGTCTGCGAACTGGTCTGTCCGTCATCGGATAG
>JALLAU010000896.1:0-12265 GCA_036939495.1 Thalassiosira hispida
GGCTTAGGGGGCCTTTTTCGATTAGGTGTGTGAATGGGGCCCACGGCCGGATAATGACACGAGCCGATGAGCTGAGTCTAGCTGAGTGGTGCGTGAGCGTTCGGGGAAATTCTGAGCTCCGGGGAGACGTCAAAAGTTTGAGAGTGTGATTGAACATGCGATTCGAAAAGTTATTATGAATCACCAAAGCAGGAGATGCTTCGGATTGTAGAGAGTCTAGAGATCTCCATCTGCAAAAATGTGGCCGGTAACTTTATGGCTCTACAGCGGATATTCCCTGTTGGAAAAGTTGTGGTTGCCTTACTGGTGTGACTGGGGATGTACAAGATATGAGAGTGCACCATTTTACACAATTGAAGAGGATTGAATTGCCAAAAGGAGTTTCTGGCATGGAATTCCAGCATATCTCAGATGCACCAGAATACATGCGAGCACTAGATACTTTATCATCTCAAAAAGCGCACCCCAACTCTGTTCAATCATTATGAATGGCCACTTTCTTTTGAATCGCCTGACATCTTTGATGGATTTTTGGTCTTTGAAGACATGATTCATAGAGGTCAATAGACTATCTCCTCCATTTTGGGCTGAAATTGTTAAAGCTGGCCCTCGCCTTGGCTGGAGATGGACTAATGATGGAGATGACGACCGGCGTATTAGTCATGCAACTGAAGTTATTTGGCTTGATCCAGAGCCCGAGATGGGTAGTTTTGAGGTATATGCAACCTACCAAAGTGAACTGACCGCAATTCAAAAGCCGGTAGACTTATTCCAAGGATTTTACAGGCCGCCAACTGAAGATGAGTACCGCCAGCTGTGTTCTAGATATCCCAGGGGAACCAGACAACACACAGGGGAACCGAACAACGTTGGGACCTTGTACAAACAAGGTTCCATGTACCCTAACGTGGATTTTTTGGCCTGCCTAAAACTCTTTATCCAGTGGATTAACAAAGTGATTGTATTGCAAGGGCAAAAAAGAATCTATTTCAGTAACTGGGCATATAATTTTATCACAAGTATCGAATTAGCGTGAGCGCTTGTAGAGATCCCTGAAGGTCTGGCTCGCCTTGGTATGTTCGCCATGAATCACCTCACGCCACAATCCATCTTTCCCCTTTTCCAAAAAGCGATGTCCCTTTTGACATACTTGACTAACGACATGGCCATAATGTTTGGTACAACGGCCAAAGTTCTAGTGCCTCTTGACGAAAGCGTTTGTTGGGAATATATTGTCCTCGACCAATTCGAAGCTCTGAATGCTACTGCTTAGAGCGCCCAGACTGCCATCCAGCCCCTCGAGGTCTTCAGGCTGGAGGGAGAGGTCCATGCTTAGAACGCTCATATATTGATATTGAGACCACTGCGCTTGCTGCCGACAAACGTCTGCTTGCGTTTGCCAAGGATGAAATCTACAGTCTTCGACGTCAAATATGATTGAGGATCCGTGCTGTGGGTGGGTATGTTGCTACTGAAAGCAGTTGTTGTATTGTCCAGAGACATTTTTATGATAAAGAGAAACTGAAAACATCAGAGATAACACCCAGTCATGCACCCAGCCAGTCATGCACCAAGTTTCGACAAAGGAACGTAGAGGAATAGTACACATACACAATGTAAGGTGGTTGAACCAAGACGGCGCTCTGTATACTACTTTTTGACTGAATCGTGTTGACTCCAATTTCCTGAGCAAGACTTTTCATATTATGGTTGGACTTTGCCTGTGCGTGGTATAAATATGATACGACACTCAGGAGTTACTTACATTTCGAATTTATGTAAGCGGCACAATGATGAAACTGAGTTCAAAATGGACGAGATGAGGTATCTAATGCCGTTTGCATCGATGTGAAAAACACCTATGTAAAGCAACTTTTTGATCTATTGCGATGTGATCCTAGGTATAATATTCAACAGATGTAAAGAAAGTTATCACATCTTCACATTTTGTCCCCGCCAAAAGATAGCAGCGGTTGCGGTTTGACTTTGTTCATAGCTTCGTAGCTTGGACCCATGCACCAATTAGACTATGGCTCTTCCATCAACGGAATTTCACCTTCTACTACACCAAAGGAACAGCCAGTTGCCGCTCGAACATCATCTACTGTTATTCCAGCGGCAATCTCGATAAGTGTCAATCCTCCACTCTTCAGGCCCTTCTTGTCGCAGTCAAAAACACACATATCAGTGATGATTCTATCGACGACAGCTTTGCCAGTGAGAGGAAGAGCACACTCCTTCAGTATCTTTGGAGAACCATCCTTCGCAGTATGCTCCATTGTGACGATCACGGTACTGGGAGAACTTACTAAATCCATTGCTCCGCCCATTCCCTTGAGAAGCTTGCCAGGAATGAAGAAACTGGCCAGATCTCCAGAACTAGAGCATTGCATTCCACCAAGGATGGTTAGATCTATGTGCCCGCCACGAATCATAGAGAAGCTTTCTGAACTACAGAATGAGCTAGCACCTGTCAAGGCACTTATCGTCTCCTTGCCAGCGTTTATGAAATCAGCATCGCCATGTTGTCCTAATGATGGATCTGGGTATGGTCCTAGCCCCATCAAACCATTTTCTGCCTGCAGTTCGATGTGAACTCCATCCGGGATAAAGCTCGACGCCATTGTAGGTATTCCAATCCCTAAATTCACATACATTCCATCTTTGAACTCTTTCGCAGCCCGTTTGACGATCCTGCCCCGTCCGCCTGAAATGTCAGTCACTTGGCCAGCGACAGTTTCTCGCAATCGTTCAATCCTCTTTTCGTTATCATCTGCCTGGATCAAGTGGTCAACATATACTCCAGAGAGGTGAATTTCATCTGGATCTAGCTCGCCAGCTTCAACAATCATTTCGGCTTCGGCCTAGATTCAATAATTCATCAAAGCAGTACAAGTTTACGTAAACATAAAGACATGAGAGAATTGTTGCGTGCCCACGTTCACCAATCGACTGTTAGAATAGCATCAACTTACCACCACCACTTTTCCTGCCACAGCACAGTCAGGATTGGCATTTTGAGATGTGCCACGAAAGATCAAATTGCCTCTTGTGTCGGCTTTGTATGCCTTTACAAAGCTCACATCAGGCCGCAATGCATATTCCATAACATACTCCTTTCCGTCAAATATTTGTGTTGGGCGTGGCTCAGTCACAATTGCCACAGATCCATCAGGTGCATATTTGAGAGGGATACCACCATTTGCATACATTGTCCCTGCAAATGACATAAGACCATACCATTAACAATACAACCTGCAACACCTTGGAATGTATCATAAGGTATGATTGTAGACTCCATTTGACCACTCACCTACACCAGCAGGAGTAAAAATCGCTGGCATTCCATTCCCAGCAGCACGCAGCCTAGCTGCAATTGTTCCCTGAGGTACAAGCTCTACTTCCAACTCCCCAGTGAAGAACATGCGTTCAAAGTTCTGTTTTGCACCAGGGGTTGAATGAATAGGGGCGCAAATGAACATATTCTCGTGTGAACATATCAATGCATTATAGAAATTTGACATATTACATCTGTAGATACACAACTCACCTTATTCTCTCCAACATAGGAACTAATCATACGCTTCACTTTCCCATTCTCAAACAGCCTACCCAATCCAAACGAATCCACACCAGCAGTCAAACTTGCAACAGTCAAGTTCGTAGGACCATCATCTCCCATGGAAGACAACGCATTCATCATCGTCTCGGGAATACCGCCGTTTCCAAATCCTCCAATCGCAAGAGTATCACCAGATTTGAGACCTGATAGCTTCAATGCGGTGCTGGCGTCTGGACAAAGTTTGGACATCGGTGTCTTTTGATGATGATGAATGGGCCGTTTGGTTGTGGAAATAGTAGCGAGGGGGGTAGATGACGTTGGATATCTAGAGACACATATGTTATAACCCAATGATGAAGAAGAAGAAGTCAGCGTGCTCAACGATGCGAACTGCCGAGAAGAAGGTCGGATGCATGATGTAGGAGAGATCGATTCTGTGCAAACAGATCTGGCGCGGCGTAGAAGGCCGTTGCTTCTTGGGAGACGGATCATGTTGAATGGGCACCCTTGACGAATGGTAACTTTAGTGTCCTACTGGATAATTATGGCAGCAGAGGACCATGGGACCATGGTTTCGGTTTTGTTCTGTGTTCTGACACGCATTTTATTATTTTCTTTTCATTATTTGACGTCGTCGGCTTTTAGTAGCTTGATTTGCACACATCATCATGAGTTGCAAATTGCAAAACAGAACTCCTGTTCCTGGGCCGAGAAGAGATCTTTGATGATTCTGACAATCAGGCGCGCTGGATGGCGCCATTTTCACCGCCACAGACAACAAACTTCCGTGCCCGCGCGCCGCGTCATTTTTTCTCCACCAAAGGAACCGATACAGAGTGATACGATAGCTAGTGATGCATAATACCTCAACACTCAAACAACATTATTAGTAGCAGCGCAATGCAATGGTATTGTATGGGTGTCCACTACTTCTCATCATTATCGCCACACCGCTCTGCTGAAACCCAATTGAAATTGATAGTCAAAGCCACCCATCCAAATAACGCACCCCGACGTGAAATTATTGACCTTCGCCTTTGCCTTTGCCGCCCAAGATCTATCTCGATCCCAAGCCCAAGGTGCCCCTCTACCCACCACTGCGTCATTTTCTCAAATTTCGTGCACCCCTTTTCTGTGCACCTGACCCAGCCGCATCATTATTAAATCCTATTCCGCCGTAGGGTATTCTCGCATATAACAACTTCCAGAAAAATTCGCCATGAGTGACAACAATCCACCAACACAATCCGCAAAGCCTTCACAATCGGCATCCCTCAAATCATTTCAGGAACAATACAAATTTGTACAAACTACCAAAAAGCCAAATATTAATGGAGCACTACGTTCCCAAATACAACAACCAACCAATCTCCACCTCTTCCTTAAAGCAGGCCTACCCTTCCTCATTTTCAGCGTGGGTGCATCCCTAGTATTAAAAAGTGCCCTAGAAGGGAAAAATATAGAACGAGACAAATCAAAGGGATTGGTCAGCAAGTCGGAACGACAGGCTCGGCTCGATAACGAACGGGATGACATGATGGAAAAGTTGACTAAGAGAATAAAGACTGTGGAGTTTGATAATACGAAGCGGATTGAGAGACCGGAGGAGATATTGGAACGGAGGAAATTGGAGAGGGAGGATAGGAATAGGTGGTATAAGCGGAGTTGGAGATGGGCAACAGGCCAAGCATGAACATGACACATGACTAGATACATGGAGCATGTTAGGATGATACCACAACTTTTATCATAGGATGGAATAATTGGGTCAGATCATATGCCGAGGGAGGGAAAGTAAAATCCCAGCCAATATATCCGATATCTTTGATAACGTATTTAAAGTATGTTATCCAAATTATAACTGTGATCCCATGCAATAAGAATTGCTCTGCACAATTTTCTCAGAAAGGCGGTATCAGAAAATTAGTCCTATTATCCAGTGTTCATCTCAATTATTTTTGCATCAATTGAAACTCCAACTCATCTCGCTCTGATTCAGTCATTGCCAATTTGAGTCTCATATTCGCCAATTGCTGTTCTGCTATTGATAACGCAATGGATGCTGTCTGTGATGTATGAGATGGTTCACTGGATGGTGAAATGAGATCATTGTCGACATTATTTCTGCTGCTGATGTATATATCACCCGTATTGACTTCTTCTAAACCAATCAATTCAAGGCGGTGATGAGCTTCATTATTATTTGTTTCAATATTTCTACCATCCCATGTGCTACTGGCTTCAAAAAAATGATCCAAGGCATTTGATTTATCTTGCTCATTGCTTTGCGGTTTTGTTCTTTCTTTAGATGCGTCATTGTCTAATGCTGATTGTGTGTTTTCCCCTAAATCATCATTCTGGATCAACGCTGAACTAGAGTTGTTATTGCCATTACGATGATGATGCATATCATGATGATGCACTTCATCCCTCGCATGGCTAATACCTTCTATGTCCGCTAATGCAGAAGAGGCATGTGCCGCCCGCAACGAGTGCTGGAGACCAACAACAGCACTGCGAAAGGATGACCAATGTACCTCTTCCTTTGTGGTCATTTCAAAACAGTTGCTTTATCGCTCTTCTTTATCCCTGTCTCCTGTCTCATCTATCATTCAGCGCCACTGTTGCATATCTCTCCTACGCCAGTAGAGTGTTCTTGGAGCCTTCCTGCTTCCTGCTTCCTGCCTTCACGTCGAGCGGGTCGAGGGCAAAAGTGGCAGCGATATCTTGTAGCAAATAATGCTAGCAACTAGCAAATAATGGGAAATGGCAGACGAAGAGAAGGAACAGGTAAAAAATGACACATGAATTATCGATGTTAAATACTATGTATTCCTACGCTGAATATCATGACACGAGTAATGTCACTCTCCCGCCATTTTCATTGCATGATCTCAAACATTTCTTGTGTTGATTGCAACAAGCAACAATCACAACACTCCAAATAGACGAACCATGGTAGGAAACAGCAGCAATGATCGATTGATTTCTAATCTTCCGCTTCACATTTTCAACAACTTGGTATCCAAACACCGTGACGACGCATCATTGCCATTGCCATTGCGTCAACAAATTCTATCCAAATTGCAAGCCAATGCCGAAGATGGAAGCGGCAACATCACGGTGCGGGATATTCTGAGGATTTCACCACCAACATTGATGCAGATACTTGATCCATGCCTTACATTTGCAGAGTGTAATCGATTCTTGGATCGCATCCATCGCGAATGTGCGGCTCCATCTCTTTCGGCATTGGACATGATACGACAAATACACGTTGATCAGAGTAAAATACCCACGGGTCTTCCGACTCTAGACGCGTATCTCCAGGGTGGGCTTCCTATTGGCTCTATAACAGAGGTAAGCATTCTCTTGGACGCTGGCACATTGTTGCTCTTATTATCCACGAACGAATGATGAGGAATTCAATTTGTAGATTAGTGGAATTCAATTTTGTAGATGAATTAATACTTAATGAGGCTGAAATTGATGCTTATTTCTATTAGGTTGTCGGACGAGCTGGGGCAGGTAAGACGCACATGTCACAACAGCTCTGTGCATTGGCCTCCATGAAGTTAGATGGAGGAGCAATTTTCATTGATGCAGAGAAGAAGTTGAATCCTCATCGTCTACGTGAAATTGCGTTCGAGAGGTTTTTGTCGGATCCGGGATATCATTCTGGGCAACAACATGCTCATGAGCTGGCTCAGGATGTGTTGGAAAATGTGTCAATTCACCCTTTGCTTACTACTCGTGAGTTATTAGATGAACTGGATTTACTTGAATCCGAAATAATCCGAAGAAACACCAAGGCAAAAAAGCAAAGGGAATCCACAACAACAACAAATTCTTCAACTCTGAGGGACTTGCCTATTCGCCTCATTGTAATCGATAGTATAGCTGCACCCATCCGGCGTGACTTCGATATGATGGGCTCCTCATCGAATACAGCAGCTCGCCGAGCCTCTACCATCTTCCAAATTGCAAAAAAATTGAAGCAGTTGGCGTATGATTACCAGTTGGCTGTAGTGGTGGTCAACCAAGTAGGGTCTGGCAGCATATCCAATCGGAAGGATTTTAAACGAAACAATAATCTGGATATTGGTGATGGAGAATTCACTGCCTCGTTGGGGACAGCATGGCAGCATTGCGTCTCGACAAGGATTGTATTGGAGCATGATGAGGATCCACATCGCTTGGGGCAGAACATTAATGGAAGTTCTGTGCGTATGGCAACACTGGCGAAGAGCCTTGGTTCCAAAAGAGCCAAGCTTCCTTTTGAATTGACGAATGAGGGATTGTGTGAAGTGTCACCTGCATGATTTTCTAGGACATTTGATTCAATAAAAGCATTTATGACAATTCACATGAAATAGGTCTTACTTCGATAAAATAATAATCATCATTTTTATCCAACTATCATCACGATGTTGCTCTCTCTCATCGTGCCAGACAATCAACTGACCATGCCGAAAGCAACTAACAGTTTCGGCGGTAGGTCCACTTCCCACAAAGCCCACGACGTCTAGCGTTTGTGACAAATTGTCCAGAGTTCGTCTGGCCGTAAACTCGAATTGAAACGTCGTGAGAATCGAACGAATGTTATGTGATACATCCGAATATCACGAAACATATATCCGCATATGCCGTTTGTATCCGTGAAAAAATGGATTTTGCAGCACAATAATATGCCTCGTCCGAGGGACGGACAGAGAAGGACAAGCTAGAGCATCGTGAGCGTGAGCTACAAAATTACAAAAGATGGCGTTGCGTTGACTGAACGATTATCACTTCTTGCGACTGCAAAGCAACAATAGGAGGAGTGAGTTGCCAGAGAACCACAGTTGGTGTAGAGGAGTGGTATCATGAATCAAAAGATGCGCTTTGTACAGCTTCTGCTGGTCATTCTGGCGGCTCTACTTGCCGCGCCAATTGATGGGCTTGCTCCTCCAACGAGACTGCCAAAAATTCATACCTATGCAGTCATGCGGCAGAAATCATATAATCGAAACACGTTTCTGAAGTCATCAGCTGCTTCAGCTATGGAGGTACCTGCCATGGAATCGCCTCAAAGCCTGAATAGGGTACAATCGAAAATTGTCAAGGCATTGATGGTCTCATTCATTGCTTCCATGTGCATTGCTCTACCAGTGTAAGTGATCGTGTTTAGGGTCATGTAATATTTTGTTGTGACCGTATCATTTTCATTTGCCTGATATGCTACATACTTGTGGGTTTATGAATATGAAAGTACTTTATTCCCAGTGTTTTTGCTTTACAAGGCAAACATCATTGATAGGGTTCGGAAAGAGAAGTGGTCCCTTAAGGTCGGACAATTTTGCAGTAGATCTCTTATGCGCATATTCCCTTTTGCATCAAAACGCGTCGTGGTGGACACTGATGATGAAAAAATGAAGAAACCAGAACCAAGCATCTGGGTCTGTAACCACATTAGGTAAGTTTGCTCACTGATAATGGTAATTCTTGTCTAAATTTGTATATCTTACAATCGAACCTTATATTGATGTTTTGATCTTTGTAGCATGTTGGATTTATTTTTCGTGCTGGCGCTTGACGATAAGATGAGGGGCAAACATCGCAGACCAATCAAAATCCTGTACTGGAAAGGTCTTGAAGCCAATCCAGTCACAGGTCTCTTGTGTAAAATGTGTGGTTTTATCCCGGTAGACATGACGGCCAATGGAAACGGAAATGAAAATCAATACGACCCAAAATCGTTCAAGCAAATGTTGAAATCTACAAAGGCAGCCATTGGAGAAGGATTTGATATTGGCATTTTACCCGAGGGACAGCCAAATCCAACACCCGGTGAGTTGCCTTGTGTTTTGCTGAAGAAAGTAGATATGTACTTTCTGTGCTATGAAGTATAAGTGTGTTGTGTGTTTTTTGGTGATGACGAAGAAAATGAAGCCCGAAAAAGCCTCTGGCATCACAGCCGAGCTTGTGCAGTTATATCCAGTCAGACCAAATGTCTGTATTGGTTCTGCCTGTGGTTTACGCGAACAATCTTCGAACCAAAATATATCCAATATGCTCCCATCGAACATTTATAAATCAAACACATTGTTTTTTCATGTCTGACATTTTCCATGACTTCTTATGCCTCCCCAGAGAAGGGATTGCAGCCAATCTTTTCTGGGGCGTTCACTCTAGCACGCATGTCACGCAGACCAATTCAAATGATGGCATTGTATGGCTTACATCGGATGTGGCATCCAGATGATAGCATTGGAATGAACTGCGTTGCTCGTGATATGGCTGCTAGGGTGTATCCAGGGGGAAGGGTTTACAAAGACGCTGAGGAGTTCACTACGACGTTCGAAGCAGTGGTGGGCCATTTTGGTGCACACGGCGAGGATTTACCAGAGAGCGAGCTCAAAATGTGGCTCGATGGGAGCATGTGGCAGACAGAACTGAGCCGACGCGCTTCTACAAGAAGGGAGGATGAAGACGTTGAAACCAAGGCTGAGAGTAAAAAGCCAATCAATGAATCAGCGAAGAATCAACCAATGAAGTGAAGTCTTAGTAGTTCCACGCACAACGCAACTCAAGTGAACCCTTGCAATCCAAGTTAATAATAAGTCTAATAAATAAACTCTGATTGCAGCTGATGTCGATTCTCACTTATTGTGCAACTTCCAAACTCAACAAATATTATCCCCCTCTCAAATAGCTCACTTTTTCTTCCCTGCTGTAACATTGTGCATAAAGACGACAATATCACCCTCCTGCATCACGTATGTTTTCCCCTCCTGTCGGTACTTCCCTGCCTCCTTCACCTTGGCCATACCTTTATCACCCTTATGCAACGCTTTGTAATCATCAAAGTTGGCCACCTCTGCTTTGATGAATCCGCGTTCAAAGTCCGTGTGAATAACCCCGGCCGCCTGGGGTGCATGTGTACCCTTCATGATTGTCCATGCACGTACTTCCTTTGGTCCGGCAGTGTAGAACGATTGAAGACACAAAGATTGTCGTCCAGATCGGATAAGACGAGGAACCACAGATTTGACGGCAAATCCTGGTCCTGATAGGCCCATTTCCTTCACTTCGTCCTCACATTCTTGAATGAAGGCTATGCAAGATCAAAAATTGATTGTCTTATCAATAAATGCCAACACATGATAAACAAATTGTCACGTAGGAATATCATTCGTCTCACCTTTTTCAGCCTCCTTGTCACCCTGCAAATCCATCAATTCTTGTTCAAACTCGCAACTCATGGGGATCATCTGTCCTCCACCATGCGCATTCACCCATTCTTTAATCTTAGGGAGCCACTTATCTCCTTTCCTCAAGAAGTTTCTCTTCGACATGTTAACCACATAGATTTGGGGTTTGGTGGTGATTAGCCCAAACTCACGAATGACGTCTACCTCGCCCATTGAAAAGTCTTCACGAGTTTGAACGGGGGTGTTTGACTCGATCAGTTCGATGCACTTGTCATATGCCGACTGGAACGTCTCCCCCAATGGTACCTCGGCGGATCTTGGAAGGCTCTTCTCTTTTCGGATACGATCCTTTTCTTTTTCCACCACCGTTGACAATACCGCCTTATCTTTCAGGCAAAGTTCGGATTGGATGGTCTCAAGATCACGAATGGCGTCGACAGAATCGTCAACGTGGATAACTTCATCACTCTCAAATGCACGTACCAAGTGAAAGATCCCATCTACTGCGGCGATGTGCGAAAGGAAGGCATTACCAAGTCCCGCTCCCTCGGATGCGCCTTTGATTAAACCGGCAATGTCCACAATCTTCAGCACTGCTGGTACAACACTCGGAGGCTTCCAAGTGTCAACCAAATACTTGAACTTTTGATCGGGTACAATTGCCTGTACCATGTTAGGGTCTATCGTGCAAAATGGCTATACACGTAAAGATAAATTGATAAAAAGAAAGAAATTAGTCTGGAAGGTTTCATTTCAGGTCGCATGCATTGGCACTTACATAGTTTGCAGCTTCCGCATGACAGGCACCAGCGAGGAGGTTGGTAAGCGTTGACTTGCCGACGTTCGGAAGACCTACGAAACCCATTTTGAGATCGTTCTTGACGCGGCCTATTTTGTGTTTTTGTATCATTATTTGATGCATAATATTGAGATAGAATGAAAGAAGTGCAGAGTGCAATAATATATCAGCGCCATTCATAAATGAAACTTTGACAAAATATCAAAACATGTATAATAAAAATCATTCGATTGACACAAAGCATAACTCATGAAATCATCCCCCACCCCCACAATTTTTTTCTAAATCTTACCAAAGCGAGCGGCGCGCATGAACTTATCATCGTCATCGTCATCCTTCTTCTTATTCTTGGGCGGCATGGTTAGCTGATTAGAGGGATGTTAGGGGGGCGGAAGCGGGAGAGGAGTTGGGGGTAGGGGGAGGTGAGAAGTGAGAGAGATGATGGCGTCCTTGTGCGGTCGGATCATGGTCAGACCGTATCTAACCACGATCTAACAACGGCCGATGCAACAGGAAACAGGATGCAACTCATAACAAAAAGGGGGGATTGGAATCGATATGCCCCGAAAAATCTATATAGGTACGCGATACCCTGCGATACCCCCTGTGATGTGCCCCCCCTTTTATAGTGATGACAGATCCAAGGACTTGTCGTACACCCTCTTGAGAGTCTGGCCGCCGTCAGAACTATCGCTAACTTCCAAGTTCAGG
>JALLAU010000897.1:0-12170 GCA_036939495.1 Thalassiosira hispida
ATTTGCCAACTCACCTGCCTTATTATAGTAGAAACAACACATAGATGCCAGTCAGATGAGGTGGCGAAAGCCACTGTACCTAATCCACTGAACACACGTACCATATGATGATTTACAGTTATGAGCTACTAAGTAATGTAGTAATGTGTTTTTCATTGGTGACGGCCTGCACCTACCGCTACAGGGTATTGAATAGGTGCTCATCAAAAAAACTATCAACAGATGCAATAGAACCTCTTCCACCATTCTCGTCTCCGCGTGACTTTATCATAGTGCTCAGTCCACGCCAAGCAGCTATAAATGCGGACATGGCAGAAATTCCCATCAATACAATATTGAAGATATACCAGCTCCCGATGGCTTCGTAGATTGCACTTCCTGACAAAGCAAATATACCAATAGTCAACAGCATGATACCATCATTGAAACCAATTACTTTGGATTTCTCTGCCGGAGAATAAATCTTTGAGACTTGTGCTGAGGGGCCAACAAAGCTCAAATTCCATCCAATACCAATAATTGACATTCCAACAATGAACAATGTTAATGAAACATTGGACGACTTTTCCATGACACCCAATGGAATGCCGCCCAATAGAAATACAATAAAGCCAATGAATGTAGTGTTCCACGTTCCAAGCCAATTGATGATATGACCAGAAATGAGACCAGGAAGAAACATCCCAATCATGTGAGCTGTAATAGTATAGGTTCGTGAATTTGCACTGTACCCTAATGCAATCATTGGAAGTTGGACTTGTGTCATGTATAGGGCCATAATATTGTATGATAGGCATTGAAAGAAGGTCAGCAACGCCAAATCTGTCTGCTTGAGAATGTCAAAAAGTGATCTCTCAGTGATTTCTTCCTCGTCTCCCTCGCTACTTGCATCATCGTCAGATGATCTGCGTCCCTCTTCAATCAAGAGCATGTTCAATGTTTCCTGTATGCAGCAGGACGTATTGTTTTGTTTTGCAGGAGGTTCAAAATCAGTCAATATTGCCAATAACCCAAATATGAAATACATGATAGCAATTTGAATAAAATTTCCAGCGTATTCGGCTCCTGGAATCATATACCGTGTTGCATTTGATAATAGAGGCCCGAGTAATGAAGATATCACGCCTCCGAATAGAACTAATGCGGTAGCATTTGGTAAAAACTCTTCTGTGGAAAAATATGCAACTGCAAATCTCAGGTTGTTGCTCGTTGCATACGTGAAGGATTGGACAGCGGCGCCGATGAGAATGAGTATCAACTCCAATGTCGATCCAGTATTTTCTTTTGTCACCAATATACCTGTCATTTGTAACAATGCGCCCACGACACCAAAAACGGATGCTGCAACAAAGGTCTTCTTTTCGCCATATCGAGTAATTAGCATTGGTATTATTATCGCGCATGGAGAGCTGAGCAACATGATCAATCCGAGGGGTACTGTGGAGATGGAACTGTATCCATTCTCGACCAGTACATTTTGTGCGGAGGGAATTTGAACAAAGGCTGCACCAAGACCCATTCCCCACATTCCACTGAGGAGGAACACATTTTTCAGCATGTTGTTATGGCTTCGCGGCTCTGATTTGGGCGTCATGATGTTATCACTGGTTTCGTTTGGATAGAGTAGATTCTTGATATTTGAAGTAAGGTTTATGATAATATGGTGGCTTGAAGGCTATCCTGGAATCCAATTATGAGCAGCCAACCCCAGCAACTGTGACTGCATCGTGCTACAACATGATGCTATGCCGCTATGCCTCTGGCCTCGGTATTATGTTTTAGCAGTCTGCTCTGGCTAGGTGCCTCTAGGTGCGCTCTGCTCTGGGTGGAGGCTGAGAAGGCTGAGGCGGAAGGAGCGAGGGGAGAACACGCGGCATCATCAAGAATCAAGACTCGAATAAAACAGAACCTTTCTTGGTGGTAAGTACTAATTCCGTACATATTCCCAAGTAGACACATTTAATCCTCCGATCCCGCAACCCGCAACCCACCCGCCAAATGATGCTAAAAGTAAAGATGCAAGATTGAAGTGAAGCTTGCCAAGTTGCCAAGATTGCCAAGACAGATTTTGCGTAGCTTCTTATTGATTGCCCTCCGATGGAATTTGTTTGATCGCGGTAGCAAGCCAAAAGATGAACGACGGCAGCGCAACAACAATAGAAGGCAGTCCTGGCCGCAGTCCATTGGATCTGCATCGATTCGTGGTCGCTGGGGCAACCTTCGATGAGTTTGATGCTCATCAGAAATATGAAACTGGCAGCAGCTCTGGTTCGGTGGCGAGCACCGTCGATGTCGACAACACCCACCCCTATCTAATGAGATATGCCGACATGTATGCACATGATAATAGCGATGCCAGCTCCGTAAGCACTGGCCCTACATTTGTCGGCGTCAAGCCTCCATCTCGGTTCCAGAAGGGTCAAAAAGTTCTGTATTCTGGAAGCAACGGACCGAGCGAGGCCATCGTCGTGAAAGTCCTCTACGATGACGAGAATCAGCCCCATTACACCATCAAGCTGGCTTCTGGACAGGAAGAGCAGACGCCAAGCGAGAATTTGGACCGGAAAAACTCATGCAGGGGTGCCACTGACGAGAACGGAGATGTGCCCATCAAATGTGTCAATTTCAAGACCAGTCCTACCACACTCTTCCAATCTCTCTATGATGGTAAATGGGAAGATGCCCAGAAGCGATTACAAACCAATCCTAGCGAAGCGAGTATCTGGGTGGCACGTTATTCAAAAAGGGGTCCTGGGTCTTATGATGAAGGCGACGTACGCTGGCAGCTCCTACCTTTGCATTTGTACATAGCACTCGGTGGTCGTAGTAATGATGAAGCGAAGACAACGCCGGGAAACGATGAACTTCCCGATGACGAAAAGGACGAAATCGAGCGAATGCAGAAGGAGATTGAAGAGGGAAAGATTCCACCTTTGCAACTAATTGTTGCTCTTCTTGCTGCGTATCCTCAAGCTACGCAATGTACCGATGATCAGAATATGATTCCTTTGCAGTCTGCAATCAGAGGGAATGTTTCACTATCCATAATTGAAAAGCTATTGGAAGTGGATCCTTCTTCTGTCTACAGAAAAGATGTACGAGGCAGGAATGCATTCGTTTTGGCAGAGAAGGTGTATGGAAAACGCATCCACAAACAGCCAGTGGGCAAGGAAAATAAGGCCCGGGAAATGAAGTATACAAAATTGATGACCTTGCTCTCGGACGCTGCAAGGCATGTCTCGTCTCCTGCCAAATCCCAACCAAATAAGGAGAGGGTGCAGCTCATTCAGAAGAAGACGCAAGAGGAAGCTATGAAAAAACTCCAGAATGAGAACTTGGCACTACGCCGAGAGAATGCCGAGATGCATCATCGTGCTGAAATCAATTCACGCCTTTTACAGCAGCTCGTGGAGAAGCTACAAATGTACGAAGAGCAGCGCTCGGTCGATATTGAGAACTACAACGAGATCTTTGGCAGTGCCTATGAATTGGCCGATAGGCGCGAGGGAATATTGCACTCCATTTCGGAAGACGATGATGTAGTCCCAGATAAGGATGAAGAAGAGAAGGAGCAGATTGAGGAGAAGCAAGTGATTGTTGGCGGAGATGGGGCATATCACAAACGGCTTGAGCGCTACCTAACCTTGACGCCTACCAGTGACAAGAGTGATATCAATATTGTTTCTCCAGCTTCTGCGGTGACAGAAGCTACAGAACCGGCAACGCCACCTCCTACTCCATCCGTTCTGTTGCCGAAATTGAATAGCTGTGACGAGTACGACGCTAATCATTCTTCTGGTGTGGAATGCAACGAGGGGGTGACTTTGGAGGATGATGGAGAAGAGGTGAAGATCTTGGAGGGTAGTGGTGTAGAAGAAGAGGGAAATGTCTTGGGGGATGTCGAAGAAACAAAGGAAGACGAGATAGGAAGCATGGAACACAGTGAAAGTGATGAATCTGGTAACAATGCCAATACTGAAGGCCAGGACATTTTCCGTCCACGCGAGGCTGATACTCAAGATGTTGCTGTTACTGCCAAGGCTGAGTCGCCCACTGCCTTTTTGGGTGATGTTGATATGACTGAGGCAGCAGATGACGATAAAGCCTCCGCCAACACTGCTCCGCCAGCGGAATCTTCCACTGCACCTGAACCAGAAGTTGTTTCAAAGGAAGAGCTCGTCAATAGTGACAGTGAGAAACAAATCCAGGCCAATATCTCCACTGATGCTAAGGGCGTCGTAGACTCTGACAGACCTGCCATACTCCCTGTACTTTCCAAGGAGGAAGAGGAACAACTGTGTGTTGAATAAACTTGTAAGATATGGGGAGAAATAATCTGTATGATACACTTTGTGGTACTATGTAATGAACTGTTACTATTGGAATAGCCTTCCTTAATTTAGAAGGCTTGGATTGCTATTTCAAACATCAGAATACCCAGAGCAGTTGTTGTTGTTTGACCAATCGTGGCAAACGAACGTGTTGTGTCTCCATCAAAATCGTTAGTTTGACCAGGCATCCCAGGTGACTTATTAGGCATCTCTTCGATATCTATTGTTTCAGGATCACTTTCGATACCGTTGGTTGATTCAGGCGCAACGGGTGTCTCGGGTCTCTCAATTTGTATTGCATACGGCGTATCTGTTTCCTTGTCAACTTCGAAGAGGTTGGTTGAATCAAGGTCCATAGGGGTCGTGGTCTTCTCTGTCTCTGCAAGTGTTGCATTAATGTCACATTCAAATGCCAGTGCAGGTTCACTACTTTTGTCACATACCACGTCTTTAATCCAGCTATACACATAGGATATCCGACAGGCCACTCCAGGAAAAACCTTTGACGCACAGCCAAGTCCCCAGCTTGCAACACCCACCTGGACATCTTCACTTGCATCCTTGCCCCGTATTATCAATGGACCCCCGCTATCTTTTTGGCAGCTGTCCCTACCAATTGTAAATGTACATAGCATGACATCTGATATGAGACCATTGTAAGAATCAGTAGACTTGGTGCCATCGATTATGCCCTCAATATCATTGCATTGTTCGTTGGTGATGACATTTGATTCGACTTCTCGAAGTGTATCACTAACGTTCAAGGTTGCTGCATCCGAATCAATCTCGCCCCAACCGAGATATGTGACATCTGACCCCGCCACCGGTAGAGTACTGTTTGCGTTTATATTCATAATGTCAACATCTGCTGTTACTGGACGTGAAAGAATAACCAAGGCAATATCATAATCCTCGCTAGTTCTCATGTCATAGTTTGGATGAAGAACTACCTCCGATACTGGCACATCCTCTCCCGTATTATGGTTGGTGAGATTATGCCGACCAATCACTACGGTAACATCATTCACATCCATCGCAACACAGTGTGCTGCTGTCAAGACGACTGTATTTGATATGAGCGACCCTCCACAAAAGTGGGAGCCGGTGTCATCCTTGAGTGAGACTGTGTAGGTATATCTACCCTCTGGTGCCTGGGATTATGGAACGAGAAGCGAGAGGTTGAGGTTTGAGGTTGAGGAAAATGTATATTTTTCATCAGAGCACACAAACCCCTGATCACTCTCACCTCAACGCCACCAATTATCAGACTTCGTGGTGGCACATCATGATTCTGACCACCAACTGAAACTGCGTACGCGTAAGGCATGAGTAATGCCAATGACGCCAGTGACAGCGAGAGCATTCCCATAGAAACGCGAGACATCTTTTTATTGATATACATTGTAATTAACCGACGAGTTGATATATTATGCTATCGGACAGCATCGGTGCTATCAATGGTCTCCCTTGTCGGAGTAGGAGGAAGGGCCGGTCATGGTTGGGGATGGTTCATCTGTGCCGCGTGTTGATGTTGCGTTGATGCCTTGATGCTAAAGAAGAAGGTTGGATGAGGGATCTCGTGTGATTTGAGTGGCGGGGCTTTTGGCGCCATTTAATCTAGGAGATCCGCAGCAGTAGTAAGCGCTGTACCTCCCCCCATCCCCATTCCCCATCCAAATCCAACGCCACTACTCGCCTTCGACACATCTCAGGATCGGCAGTAGCCCAGCTCCCTTTGACAGCACTCTCAGCTACGATACAGAGAAACCTCCCTCTTCGTCGACGACTCTCGCCATTTGTCTGCGTCGTCTATAGAGTGATTGGTGGTTTATCCGTTTAAGTTGTTCTGCCGCTGGCTATTTATTGCCTCTTTTTTCTCTCTGGCGTCATCACGGCAGCAGGACAGAATTATGGGACGGTCCAAGGCACGGCCGGTAAGACGGCCCCAAACATGCACCATCGTCGGAGCGGCCGCCATTGCAGCATCTGCAACTCCGCCTGTATCATCATCTAGACTCGGTTATCAAAATGAAGAGGCGGCAGCACGTGTTGTGCCCATGGTGACGGCAGTAACTCAATCGGTATCGTCATCTTCGCTGCCATCCTCGTCACCCCGTCATCGGCGCAAAACCGTCACATTCAACATACCTCCCAAATCCAACGTCGCCACTGTGACGCCGACAAAATCTGATCATACTATTGCCACTGCTGCAAGAAGTCGCAAGAAGAGGAAATTTGGCGCAGGTGATGCCAAGGATGATGAGGATGATGACGTAGTGTTTGATCAATCAACATCGTCTGTGAGGGCATCAAGAAAGATTATTTTCGGCGATGACGAGGATACTACTTCTGCAGCATCTGACAGTGGAAGTCATGTGATAAAAAAGAGAAGAAGGATTGTTGATGATGATACCGAAGAAGAAACTGATCTGAACAAAGCTAAGTATGAAGCCGAGGAAGCCACTGATGGGGTGCAGAAGGAACAATCTCAACAGCATTTTACTATTGGGTGTGGGTATGGGGGTACCACTACCACGCTGATTAACATTCCTTCTTCGGTCAAGAAAATTGGATCCTCCATCACCCAGCCGACCGATAACAAGTACGAGTTGGTGCGATTCCATCTTCTGGATACAAAGATGGTTGTTGACGGTGATGATAGCGATCATGGAGTCGTAAAAAATAGTGCTAGTGTGGTTGTGTTGGATACAATCGAAGCGGTAGAAACTATGCTGAAGCATTGCAATCAACAACCCTTGGACTCTGATGATGATGGTTCACTACTACTTGACATTGACCCCATTTTGCGTGCCTTCGAGAATGGAATGATCGATGTTGCTCTTACAATATCAACAGCACCAGCAGATCAAGACAAACATGAAATCGATGTATCCATCCGCCTCCTGATGGAACCTTGTATCGAGAAATTGACCGAATCATATTTCAAAAGTAGCAGAACTCCCCCGATTCCAATTCCGCGCAAGTTGGCTGGGCGGAATAATAATAGCGCAAGTACAAAGCCGCATTTGTCCTACACCCTTCTGCAGGCGCTGGGAGGGATATTCACGGGATCCATCTTTGGTGATGTTGCAAAATCTTTGGTCCGTCGGCAACTAAAGAAGAAGGACAAAATAACTGACTCGTCCTTCATCACTGCGAAAATGGTATACAGTGTCGTTGACAATGTTCATTCAGAGGAGTTCGAAGATGCAAGTAGCGAATCATCATTATCGCTTGACATTCCAGGACTAGTGCCGACGTTGCGTCCCTACCAGGTTGCTGCTGTGCGTTGGATGCTGAAACGAGAAGGAAAGCATAATGATGCCAATGCTGGATCCTATGCTGATGACGAAGCCAACAATGAGTGGGAGCTGTGCTGGACCGTTGTTGTGGAATATCCCAAAGTCGCAACAGCTGGCAAAACAACAGAATCCAAAACAATCCGAAGAAGTCATGTAATGTCTTTGCCAGAATGGAGGAAAGGCAAATCATCACCAGATGAACGTCGGATATTCTGTAATCCCTTCTCCGGGTGGCTAGCGTCCTCATACGATGAAGCCAAACATATGATGTTGGGCAAAGAAGACGGCGGTCAAATGATGGGAGGAATATTGGCAGAATCGATGGGATTGGGGAAAACTGTCGAAGTTATCGCTTGTATTTTGGCCAATCCAAGTCCGTTGTCTATGATAACTTCAAATGTTGCCAAGAGTGGTGCAGATCTTGGTGGTGAATCTAAAATTCCCCATGTTGCCGGTATGGTTACGCAAGAATATCAAAACAGTCAAAATATTTCAGCAAGCAACTCAGTAACAAAGCCCTCGGCTATACATGATGCGAGTTGCATCTGCGGCCGACCAAACTCCTACAAATATTGTCTCTCGTGGGTCATTTGTGGAGGTTGCGGTGGAGAGATGCACGGACGCTGCGCGGGATTTGAATCGGAGGAAGAGCTTGTGTCAAAAACTACGGCTAGGACGTGTACGAGCGATTGCTGCCCCACATGCGTCGTGTTTTCTATAGCGCAAAATCCTACCGCATCAATAATTGAGAGCCGAGCCACTTTGATAGTAACACCTCCTGCAATCCTAACGCAGTGGCAGAAGGAGATAAGTCGCCACACTAGGCTTTCTACAACGGGTAAACCACTCAAGGTCGTCATTTATCCAGGTGTCAAGGAGCTTTGTCGTGCGGGCTCTTCGACTCCTCACGAAGATTTCCATTTAGCTCACCCATTCCATCTAGCCGATGCAGATGTGGTCCTTGTGACCTTCCAAACTCTGATGAGCGACCTCGGCCATAGCGATGAGAACCCTTTCGCTGGTTTTGCAAAGAGGGGCTCTCGCCTACGATCTAGGAAGCGCTATACTGTGTTGCCTTCGCCGTTGACGTGTATCAAATGGTGGCGAGTTTGCCTGGACGAGGCACAGCGAGTCGAAGCTCCGACGGCTGCATCGGCGAGAATGGCTCGAAAACTGATGACTGAGAGGAGGTGGTGTGTTAGTGGTACTCCGATTGGACGCGGCCGTCTTGATGACCTGTATGGACTGCTCTTGTTCCTTTCGTCACCCAAGCCTTTTGACGAAAAAAGGTGGTTTTCAAATAGCTTTGATTTATGCCAGGGCGACGCTCTGAAGAGATTGTCGCATCTCCTGGAAAATTGTATGTGGCGATCGACCAAGGCCAACAAGTTGGTAAGTGAACAGATGGGCATCCCTGAACAAAAAGAAAACAAGATCATGTTGCAGTTCTCAACACTTGAAAGGTATTTCTACCGCAAGCAATACGAAGAGACGACAGTTGCTGTGAATAATCGGACAGAAGCAAAAGGCCATAATTTGCTAAATCACTCCCTGCAGAAGCTACGTGCTGCGTGCTGCCATCCTCAGGTTGGGACAAGTGGGATCGGCGGTCGCATCCGTAGACAGCAGGGATCGAGCATGGTACTCAGCATGGACCAGGTGAGTTTGTAAAAAAATTCAAGTTGATGATATGACTGCTTGTCATGTAGTATGTTCAAACATTTCTTACATAGTTGTTATTGTATGTGGTGTACCCAGATACTTGAGAAGCTAATACATGACGCAAAGTTGAAATGTGAGGAAACACAGAGACTAGCAACTCTCCGCACAATCGTTTTGGCTGGCCTTACAAAGCTCGAGGCCGACGCAAGAGAGGATGTTGGACTTATTGAGAAGAGCATGACAATTTATCAGGAGGCTCTTGATATGGCCGCCAAAAATGCTGTGCCTACGAAGATAATAGGGCCTGCAGTTCTCAGTGGGTCTTCAGGGTTTCAATTACACCAGAAAACTATTAGTAATGGTGCCACAGTGCTTGACTGGCGAATCAAGTCATCTGAGAGATTTGGGGGAGTTTGGTCTAGTGTCACTTTTGCGGGGCCAGCGAGGAAAATAAGCTGCTTCAGAGTTCGCCAATGTCACACGCTGCATCCTGAACTGCAGGGAGAAGTTGCCAGTATGACCATTCTGAGACCCAAAGAATGTATCCTTCAAATGTCAACTGCTGGAGTTGGTTTTGTCGATGTGCATGCATTTACCATATTAGACAACTCAGATGCACGACAATGGAAAAAGATGGACGGCTTTTTCGCTAAGAAATCAAAGGCTTGGAGATTTGTCATCAAATCATATCACAATGATTCAGGATTAGAATCATCTTCGGCGTTGGAACCTTGTCAGTATTACGCTGGGCTCGATGTACAACTTTTCGAGCCGGAGATTGTGGATGATCCACTCCAACGTCTGCAAGTCTTACATAATGCATCGGCTGTTCTCTCCGCAATTGTTGAAGCTGGTGAGGGCGATGCAAACAATGATGCAATTGCAAGACTAAAGGCGATGGGGAGTGAAGAACAAGCTATCAATGATAATTACATGGCGCATGCCGAATCTGTCCATAGTTCAAGTAAGAATCAACTCTATTCTGTAGTGAAGGCTCGGGAGAAGTGTGATAAGGAATTGGGTGATTTATCTGGAGGCTCCAACCGAACTTGGTACGAGGATGCATTGGCGTGGTTTGCTCTTTATGGGGATGATAAAAGAGACTTGTGCGATGCTGTCCGTTACGACCTAGCAAATTACTATGCGAATATGAGTTTTCATACTGGTTTATCTCAACTTGATTATATATTGATCCGGAAAAGAAAGTTTCCTTCCTTCCACACTATGAATGGGCTTCATGCTGCTCTGGTGATGCGGATTCAACAAGGGGAAGATGAGGTTGGACTGTGCAACGATTTGAGCCAAAATAACTGTGTTCAGACTGTGATGGATTTGTCATCAAAACCCACAGATGTAGAAGTTGATATCAACTCACATTGCCAGCGTTGTCGAAAAGACTGGAATCGGACGGGCCCTGTTTGCCGTAAGTAGTGCTGCAGTGTTTTTACTAGCAGGGTCGCAACTTGTTCCTCGTTCACTGACAAGTTTTGTGATCATTCTTCTTTGGTAACATGACTGGTTACTTTAGCGCACTGTCATCTTGAAGACAACATCGTCAAATTCCAACGACTATCAAAGGATCCAGAGATTTCGTGTGTCTTAAAAGCGATCAGCAATTTTGCCAAGGATCGCCACCGTAAGGCTAGCAGTCAGAGCAAAAAACATTTACAATCCATACATCAAAGATCCTCGAAATTCTTTGAACTGCAGGACAAGATCGGTGAAGAGATAGATGCGGCAAAGAATGTGTGGAAGGCTCACTTTAATCTTCTCTCAGTCATTGACGAGTTGACGCAACATAAACGTGCCATGCGGTTGATGTGGGAAGGAGAGGATATCTTAGCGTTGACCGAGAATGAGGCTTCTTTTATTGTTGAGCCTGGCAGTATTGATGTGGAGACAACGGCGCAGAAGTTAAAACGAGCCTCTGCTTTGGCTGAGCTAAGAAGGAATCAAGATTCCCTGAGGTATCTAAAGAACCAAAGACGGGAAAGAGAGACCGTGGGAGAAGTGGCAAGCCAAGATGGCAATGAAAAGGGCTCCGTTGCTAGCAATGCCAGAGAGATATGCGCTGTATGTTTCGCTGCGTTTGATGATGAGTGTTCTGTTTTACCATGTGGTCACTATTTCCACGGTCCCTGTGTTGATCGTCTATTCCCCAAGAGATCTGGTGGTGCAACTATCCGCTGCCCAATGCGATGTCCACTTGTGATAAGTCGAGAAGATGTCCTTGTTGCGAGTGAAAAGAGCAAGGAAGATGGGAGTAGGGTATCTCGAAAGATTAAGGGTGATTGGGGCACCAAGGTGAATCGATTGGTAGGAGATGTTATGGATGCGCGCCAAATGTTTGATAAAGGTATCATATTTTCTCAGTGGGAAGAAATGCTGGATGTCGTCGCTGAAGCGCTTGGGATGAATCAGATCTTGTTCATCAGACCAAGATCTGGGAAGCGATTTGGCGAGGATATCAAACGATTCTGTTTGAGTGACTGCCCAATGTTGCTCATGAATATTAAGAATGGTGCTGAGGGGTTGACATTGACGGAGGCAAATCATGTATTCATGTTAGAGCCTATCCTGAACGGCGGACTAGATGCGCAGGCCATAAACAGGATACATCGCATTGGCCAGGTTTCAAAGACATATGTTCACAGATATATTGTTTCCAACACAATTGAAGAGAAGATAGACGCCATCAGGATTGAGCGGCAAGAGAACCATTTCGAAGACGATCTTCGGGAGCAACAAAAACACTCGATTAAGGGTGGAGGGATTGATGGAGGTTTTAATTTATCTGAGCTTGATCAATTATTTGGGTAGAAATCAAAGATTTCCTCGGATGCGCCTTTGGCTTCGCCTGTTTATGTTAGAGATA